>CM049393.1:6212609-6237609 GCA_026937815.1 Etheostoma perlongum | reverse complement strand
GTTCCTGACGCTTTTTTGTAGAATTTTTGACGCTTTTCCCGGACATTTGTGTCCTTTTTTTACATTTTTGTTACTGTTTCAACATTTTTCTCATTTACAACTTTTGTCCCATTTTTGTGTAGAAATCTTGTTTTTTCTTCCCCGAGCAACATTTTTGTTTTTTCTCATCTTCCATTTTTGTTGCTTATTTCGACGTATGTTTTTTCTTTTTCAACATTTTTGTCAGTTTATACTTTTGTTGTTTATTCAATATTTTATTTGGAAGACAACACAAGGGTTAAAGAAAACATTCTCAACTCTTATTGTTTAGATTTTCAACATTTCTGTTTATTCCCCAGTGACAGTTTATTTGAGTTTTCATTTCTCATTTTTGATGTTTTTTTTTCCACTTTCCTTGTTAAGAAAAAGAAGAATAGACATTTTTTTTTTTTTTTTTTGGCGTTCACTTCTTTGGTATCAGCAGATACTGTTCCTCAATAAAGGGAAATGTTATTTTAAGTTCAACTTTACATGACACAAGCAGCGCTCTCGCTCCGAAGGAAAGAGAAGCCGTCTGTGGATCTCTCCGGCTGCTGCTCCATGAAGCGGATGCAGAGAAATGTTCCTCTGTGGAAGGAAACGGAGGCTTCAAAGGGCCACGGGGTTCGAAAATGTGGAGAAATTGACCACACGCAGCAGAGCACTGACCCCAGACCTGCTGAACAAACAGCCACCGCAGCGAGAAAGCAAAGAATTACTTAATTCTCCACTTAAAACACAAACCGTGAAATGGATTATTACACCCAACGAAGAGGGTAAATTACGCAGGTATCGGGTCACATCATCGCCACGGTTACCCTCTGATTACTTAGAGCAATTCACACTCTGCTCTATATATTTACTCTGTATACGTTTCTCTGTAATGGTTCCCATCAGTTTGGACTCAAAGACGAGCTTGTGGAGGAGATCAGAGTGCCGGTGACTCAAATTCCCCCGAAAAGTGTAGTTGGAACACGGCTCCGCGGCCTTATCTGAGATCTGCTTGTTGAACTGCGGAGCGAGCCGATGGTAATTTAGCAGAGAGGGAAAATATTGGCTGAAGGTATTCCGCTGTAATCCGAGTTCATGTTCGTGTGCAGCCAAGAGAAAGTTTCCCTCTGCAGCTCTGCTCTCAGAGCGTTTCTCCACATGAAATGGGTTTGGGAAGGCCAATAGATGCACTGTTTAATAGTGATTAATCACATGATCGTGCATAGTTAACTCGGGATTAATCACATAATCGTCCGAACGCTTGGTCAGATGTCGTTGTTATTGGAGACCTTTAGCGTCATATAACACGCTTTAGCGTCATATAACACGCTTGGTCGTCTCCTTTAGCGTCATATAACACGCGTCATATACAGTGGTCGTCTCCTTTAATGGTCATATAACACGCTCCCTTTAATGTCATATAACACGCTTGGTCTCCTTTAGCGTCATATAACACGCTTGGTCGTCTCCTTTAGCGTCATATAACACGCTTGGTCGTCTCCTTTAGCGTCATATAACACGCTTGGTTGTCTCCTTTAGCGTCATATAACACGCTTGGTCGCCTCCTTTAGCGTCATATAACACGCTTGGTTGTCTCCTTTAGCGTCATATAACACGCTTGGTCGTCTTTTAGCGTCATATAACACGCTTGGTTGTCTCCTTTAGCGTCATATAACACGCTTGGTCGTCTCCTTTAGCGTCATATAAAACGCTTTGGTTGTCTCATTTAGCGTCATATAACTCCTTTAGCATCATATAACACGCTTGTCTCCCTTTAGCGTCATATAACACGCTTGGTTGTCTCATTTAGCGTCATATAACACACTTGGTCTCCTTTAGCGTCATATAACACGCTTGGTCGTCTCCTTTAGCGTCATATAACACTCCTTTAGCGGCGTCATAACGCTTGGAGTTGTCTCATTTAGCGTCATATAACACACTTGGTTGTCTCCTTTAGCGTCATATAACACGCTTGGTCGTCTCCTTTAGCGTCATAAAACACGCTTGGTTGTCTCATTTAGCGTCATATAACACGCTTTGTCTTGTCTCCTTTAGCGTCATATAACACGCTTGATCGTCTCCTTTGCGTCTAACATTTAGTCTCCTTTAGCGTCATATAACACGCTTGGTCGTCTCCTTTAGCGTCATATAACACGCTTGGTTGTCTCATTTAGCGTCATATAACACGCTTGGTTGTCTCCTTTAGCGTCATATAACACGCTTGGTCGTCTCCTTTAGCGTCATATAACACGCAGTTGGTCATATAACACACTTGCTCCTTTAGCGTCATATAACACGCTTGGTCGTCTCCTTTAGCGTCATATAACACGCTTGGTCGTCTCCTTTAGCGTCATATGCTAAGCTAAATGCTGAAGGGGACAGTTGTCAATTCATCCAGCGGAGTTTTACTAGTGGGTACGCAGACACACACACACACACACAGACACACACACACACACACACACACACACACACACACACACACACACACACACACATACACCCTCCCCCACACACACACATCAATGTATTTATTGTTCTCCTGTGTCACCCTGGAACAGCGAGGCCTGACATCATCAGCGGTAAATAACATAATAATCCCAGTTGTGAGAGCACAAGCCCCGCCCTGAAGCTGGAGCGGACCGCGCGGTGAATCACTGCAGCCGTTACGACACGCTCTCACACGGGCGCTCACGCCTCCTCCAGCGCCTGATCGCCTTTTTCCACCCGAGTCCTCGGCGTCACCACGGCGACGGCCCGGCAGAGGGCAGGAAGCACTCAGCTGGAGACGTTCTACTCCACTGCCATTCAGATTCAGGGGCTGGAGAAAAGACACTTTGGGACACACACCTACAAAGATACACACAACAAAGACACACACACACACAGAGACACACACACACACAACAAAGACACACACAGCAAACACACACACACACACACACACAACAAAGACACACACAGCAAACACACACATACACACACATACACAACAAACACACACACTCAACAAAGACACACACACACAACAAAGACACACACAGCAAACACACACACACACAGCAAACACACGCACACAACAAAGACACACACACACAACAGAGACAGACATAACAGAGACAGACACAACAGAGACACACACTTCAACAAAGACACACACAGCAAACACACACATACACAACAAAGACACACACACACAACAGAGGCAGACATAACAGAGACACATCAAAAACAACGACACACACACACTCAAACAAGACACACATACACAACAAAGACACACGCGCAACAAAGAGACACACACACACACACACACACAACGACACACAATATTAAAGGCACACAAAGTTCAGCTGAAACCATTGATCAGTTACTTTGTACTTTCTATATTTATGACAGTTGTTACACTGCCTGACATGTTGGTATGTGCACACACACACACACACACACACACACACACACACACACACACACACACACATATATACACACACAGCTGAAAGTGTTTGGCCAGTCTGCCACAGGATGGTGAGTTTTGTCAGGAAGAAGCTGCAACTCCTCAATCATCAGACAGAGACAGACAGAGAGAGAGACAGACAGAGAGACAGAGAGAGACAGAGAGAGACAGAGAGAGACAGAGAGAGAGACAGACAGAGAGTCAGACAGACAGAGAGACAGACAGACAGAGAGACAGAGAGAGACAGAGAGAGACAGACAGGGACTCAGTTGCTGGTGGCTTTACTCAATGGCCACTTTTGGGCCAGATCCTCAATCGGTGTGAGTGGCCCCAACAGTCCTCCTTGCTGACCCCCGTCCCCCCGTCCCCCTCAGGGCGTCCCCTCCTTCAGGGCTGAACTACACACACATTCTCAGGTCATATACATGCACTAATGGAGAGTTGGGGGTTTGGTGACTTGCTCAAGGGCGCCTTGGCAGTGCGAGGAGGTGAACTGGCCTCTCTCCAGCCACCAGTCCACCACCAGACTTCGGTCCGGATGGGTGGGGACTTGAACCGGCGACCCTCCGGTTCCCAGACTGAGCTACAGACTGTCCCTTTAACGTCTCATCTTGGGAGCAGATGTGAGACTTTTTCCGACTATTCCCGAGGGAAAGCAGCTCGGGGGAGTCTTCAGCTCGATGGAAAAGAACATTCCGGACATCACAAACTGAAAAGGTGTGAGAGCGAAAAGGCGCCGCGTGCAGGGGCATTGTGGGTAACCCATGGTTTATTTAGACTGGGGTTGTTAGGCCAATACAGCGATGCGGGTCACAGGTAAACCTGTTACCACCTGTAAGGAGACTGTCTGTCTGGCTCAGGGTGTGTGTCTGTGTCAGTGTGTGTGTCAGTGTGTGTGTGTGTGTGTGTGTGTGTGTGTGTGTGTGTGTTGTGTGTGTGTGTGCGCACGCATGCGTGTGTGTCAGTGAGTGTGTGTGTATCAGGCTGTGTGTGTTTGTCAGTGTGTGTCTGTTAGTGTCAGTGTAAGTGTTTATGTGTATGCGCATGCATGCATGTGCGTGTGTACGTGCTTGTCTGTGTGTGCATGTGTGCGTGTGTGTCAGTATGTGTGTGTGTGTGTGTGTGTGTGTGTGTTCGTGTGTGTGTGTGTGTGTGTGTCTGTGTGTGTGTGTGTGTGTGTGTGTGTCTGTGTGTCTGTGTGTGTGTGTGTGTGTGTGTGTGTGTGTGTTCGTGCATGCGTGTGTGTGTGTGTGTGTCTGTGTGTCTGTGTGTGCTTTGTGTGCGTGGGTGTTTGTGTGTCTGTGTGTGTGTGTGTGTGTGTGTGTGCACCTGGATGCATGTGTTGAGTCTGATGGTCGTCTTGTTTTCATCGGAAAAATCTCTCCATGACCCATAAAACTATTTCAGTCCTCAACATCTTTCAGTTGGAATAGTCCAGTGTGTTGAAGAGCTCCGCACACACACACACACACACACACACACACACACACACACACACACACACACACACACACACACACATGCACACACACACACACACAGAGACACACACACATGCACACACACACAGACTTTATGATAGGACAGGTATTTGGATCGTGGATTCATGTGTGGCTCATTTCTGGATGAATGGATTTAGTTGTTTGGTCGTTAAAATGTCAGAAAACGGTGAAGAATGTGAAACTCAGAGGTAATCAGATTACTGTCAGACTGTGTCGAAAAGGTGTGTGTGTGTGTTAGTGTGTGTGTATCAGTGTGTGTGTGTATCAGTGTGTGTATCAGTGTGTGTGTGTGTGAGTCTGTGTGTGTAACCCAGAGGTAATCAGATTACTGTCAGACGGTGTCAAAAGGTGTGTGTATTAGTGTGTGTTTGTGTGTGTGTGAGAGTCTGTGTGTGTGTGTGTGTGTGTGTCAGTGTGTGTGTGCATGAAGGCATGCAAGCATGCGTGTTTGTGTGTGTGTGTGTGTGTGTGTGTGTGTACACGGGCATACAGTATGTGCATGTGTCAGTGTGTGTGTGTGTGCACATGCATGCATGCGTGTTTGTGTGTGTGTGTGTGTGTGTGTGTGTGTGTGTGTGTGTGTGTGTGTGTGTGTGTGTGTGTGTGTGTGTGTGTGTGTGTGTGTGTGTGTGTGTGTGTGTGTGTGTGTGTGTGTGTGGAAATGGTAATTTCCCATTTCATGAGTAATGAAGGATACATTTTTTGCTTTGGATTCTTTTCCTCTTTTGGACTTGTCTTGTGTCCCAGTGTCCTCCCTAGTCTTGTGTTGTTGGTCCTGTCCTGTGTCCCCCTGAGTGTCTGTATGTTCTGTTTCCTGTTTTATTTTGAAGTCTGAAGTTCCTGTTGGTGTTCCTGTTGCCGTTCCTGTTCCCTTGTGGTGGTCTGCGTGTTCTGGCCCCCCCAGTTTGCCTCCCCGTGAGTGTTTTTCCAGGCCCGGAGCTTCGGTTTTAGGGTTTTCCCAGTTCCTTGGGTTTTTGTCTTTTTGCCTAAAACCCAATAAACCTTCCGGGACCCCTATCCGGCCCGCTCCCCTCTGCGTTTGGGTCCTCCAGTCCTGAGACCATCCCACCGTGTTCTCCAGGAACCCCGGAGCTATTTCAGTCGCACACGACGCAGACGGATGTTTTTCATTAGCTGCTGTTCTTTAAATAGAAAACACATCTGGCCTGGGGGGGACATCTGGACGTCTCAGGGAGGTGAAGAAGAAGCTCAACACAGCAGGGCTGTCTGCAGGAATGTGTGTGTGTGTGTGTTTGTGTGTGTGTGTCTGTGTGTGTGTGTGTGTGTGTGTCTTTGTGTGTGTGTGTGTGTGTGTGTGTCTGTGTGTCTGTGTGTGTGTATCATGTGTGTGTCTCTGTGTGTGTGTGTGTGTGTGTGTGTGTGTGTGTGTGTGTGTGTCTGTGTGTGTGTGTGTGTGTGTGTGTGTGTGTGTGTGTGTGTGTGTGTGTGTGTGTGTGTGTCTCTGTGTGTGTGTGTGTGTCTGTGTGTGTGTGTGTATCAGTGTGTGTGTGTGTGTGTGTGTGTATCTGTGTGTGTGTGTCTGTGTGTGTGTCTCTGTGTGTGTGTGTGTGTGTGTGTGTGTGTGTCTGTGTGTGTGTGTATCAGTGTGTGTGTGTGTGTGTGTCTCTGTGTGTGTGTGTGTGTGTGTGTGTGTGTGTGTGTGTGTGTGTGTGTGTCTCTGTGTGTGTGTGTGTGTGTGTGTCTGTGTGTGTGTGTGTGTGTGTGTGTGTGTGTGTGTGTGTGTGTGTGTGTGTCTGTGTGTGTGTGTGTGTGTGTGTATCAGTGTGTGTGTGTCTGTGTGTGTGTCTCTGTATGTGTGTGTGTGTGTGTCTGTGTGTCTCTGTGTGTGGTGTGTGTATGTGTGTATGTGTGTGTGTGTGTGTGTGTGTGTGTGTGTGTGTGTGTGTGTGTATCCACAGTCTCTGGACTCTGTTTGGACACTTCATTTCCTTTCGGGCCTTTTCAAAATAAATGTGTTGGAGACGCTTTGTTTATCACTCTTTGGCAGATGTAGAGGAAATACTTCAAGTACCACAGAAGTACAAATACTGTGATGTTTAAGTAAAGGTATCAACATTAACCCGGTCCTACCAGACTCTGGTCCCCTAGCCCGGTCCTACCAGACTGGTCCATTAGCCCGGTCCCACCAGAGTTTGGTCCACTAGCCCGGTCCTACCAGACTCTGGTCCATTAGCCCGGTCCCACCAGACTCCGGTCCCCTAGCCCGGTCCTAACAGACTCTGGTCCCCTAGCCCGGTCCTACCAGACTCTGGTCCATTAGCCCGGTCCTACCAGACTCTGGTCCATCAGCCCGGTCCTACCAGACTCTGATCCATTAGCCCAGCCCTACCAGACTCTGGTCCACTAGCCCGGTCCTACCAGACTCTGATTCATTAGCCCGGTCCTACTAGACTCTGGTACATTAGCGAGGAGGGGTCCTCATGTGAGGAGGGCCCAAAAAGATGCTAGAATGAACAGCTGTGGATGCGGGGGAAGGGGGGGGTTGGGGGTCCATGCCTACGGGGCCCAGGATGTGGTGCTGCGCCCCTGGTCAGGGTGTGAGTATCTAACTGAGCTGAGGAGATGATGGAGGTCCGACTGACATGTTGTCGTCCGTAGAGCGTGAGACCCAAACAGCACACGGGCCACTTTGATTTATAGGGTTCTGGTTCTGTTCTCACGGATCTTTTCACACAAAGGTGTTACGCAACCGAGTGGATGAGGAAGAAAAAAGAGAAGCCGCTTCAATGAAAGACAAACAGGCCGGTCGGAAGATGGAGGTCCGATAACGCTCCACCTGTCTGAGGCCCGGCAGCTAATGGACGTTTGTTTTTCTAACTTGTGTCCAGCTGAAGCTTTGGAGACGGGTGGGAACAGAAGACCCTCTGTCTGCAGCTGGGAGCAGTACTACTGCAGTACTTTAACTGGGTATCAGTACTTCTACTGCAGTACTTTAACTGGGTATCAGTACTTCTACTGCAGTACTTTAACTGGGTATTAGTACTTCTACTGCAGTACTTTAACTGGGTATTGTTACTGTCCCTCTGCTGTCCCTCTGTCCATAAGATCCCTATGCCCTCTGTCCCTCTGCCCCTGGGTCCCTCTGCCCCCCCTCTGCCCCCTGTCCCTCTGCCCTCTGCCCCCAGCCCCCAGCCCTCTGCCCTCTGCCCCTCTGTCCCTCTGTCCCTCTGCCCCTGCCCCCAGCCCTTGTCCCCCGCCCCTTTGCCCCCCCTGTCCCTCTGCCCTTGCCCCTGCCCCTGCCCCGGCCCCTGCCCCAGCCCTCTGCCCCCAAGCACCCGGCCCTCTGCCCTCTACCCCCAGCCCTCTACCCCCAGCCCTCTGCCCCCCTGCCCTCTACCCCCAGCCCTCTACCCCCAGCCCTCTGCCCCCCGGCCCCCCTCCCCTGGCCGTCCTGATCCCTGTGGTGTTTGGCACCGCCGGGGGAAATCCGACCCTTCCATTTATTGGTCCTGGGAGCCGGTGTTGATGAAGAGTTGATGTTGAAGACGGAGATGAAGCACGGCGGAGGGTTACCGTGACGACAAGACAACACACGGCGGGCCATGGAAGCAGCGGCGAGTGTTATTCCAGCGCTTCAAAAGAAGACGGGGCCCCGGGGTAGTGTTGGGGACCCGGGGTAGTGTTGGGGCCCCGGGGTAGTGTTGGGGCCTCGGGGTAGTTGCAAAAATCAACAAAAATCAACAAAAATGTTGCAAAAGCCCCATGCCTGTGTGAGCCCCGGGGTACCCTCCTGCTGTCAGGCAAAAATCAACAAAAATCCTTGTCCAAAGGGGCCCCCGACCCTCCTGCAAAAGGCATGCCTGGGCCTGAGCAGGCCGGGGCCCCGACCCTCCTGCTGTCCAGGCCGGGGCCCCGACCCTCCTGCTGTCCAGGCCGGGGCCCCGACCCTCCTGCTGTCCAGGCCGGGGCCCCAACCCTCCTGCTGTCCAGTGTTGGGGCCCCGGCTTGCTCAGGCTGTCCAGGCCGGGGCTCCGACCCTCCTGCTGTCCAGGCCGGGGCCCCAACCCTCCTGCTGTCCAGGCCGGGGTAGTGTTGGGGCCCCGGCCTGCTCAGGCCCAGGCCGGGGCCCCAACCCTCCTGCTGTCCAGGCCGGGGTAGTGTGGGGGCCCCTGGGGCATGTTTTTCCTGCTGTCCAGGCCGGGGTAGTTGGGGCTTTTTTTTGTTGCTTTTGCAAAGTTTTTTTGATTTTTATGTTTTTAATGATTCTTTTAACGTTTTTCTTGCATCGTTTTAGTCTTTTTTTCTAGTTTTTATTAGCATTTTTTCTTTTTTTGCAAAAAGTTGAGCTTTTTGCACTTTTTCCCACTTTCGGAACCAATTATGAGGTTCAAATTCTTCATGTTGGGGAGTTTTATGCACTAATTGATGCTGGATTAGCTCGTCTGCTGGTGTCTTAACGAGCACCGAGTATTTACTACAGTGTTGTTATATTGCAGACAGACAGACAGACAGACACACACACACACACACACACACACACACACACACACACACACACACACACACACACACACACAGACAGACAGAAAGACAGACACACACACACACACACACACACACACACACACACACACACACACACACACACACACACAGACAGACAGAAAGAAGACAGACAGACACACACACACACACACACACACACACACACACACACACACACACACACACAGACAGAAAGACAGACAGACACACACACACACACACACACACACACACACACACACACACACACACACAGACACAGACAGACAGACAGAAAG
Organism: Etheostoma perlongum; assembly: GCA_026937815.1. NCBI lineage: Eukaryota > Metazoa > Chordata > Actinopteri > Perciformes > Percidae > Etheostoma > Etheostoma perlongum. Next base: position 6,227,857 of record CM049393.1, on the reverse strand, counting down.
ACAGACACACACACACACACACACACACACACACACACACACACACACAGACAGACAGAAAGACAGACAGACACACACACACACACACACACACACACACACACACACACACACACACACACACACAGACAGAAAGACAGACAGACACACACACACACACACACACACACACACACACACAGACAGACAGCCAGATTTGATCTTGAGAGTGCGTTAGTAACGAGTTGAGTCGTCAAAAACAACAGCAGCAGCTCGTACTGGAACATGGTCTCATCTGAGCCGCCGTCCTCTTTCTAAAAACCACAAGTCTACATACCCTTATCCCCGCGGCCGGCCACAAGAGCCTGCTGTTCAACCCCCACCCCCCCGCCCTGACCAACATGCACCCGTCATGTTTAGAAAATAACCCTGCGGTCCAACACACACAGCCGCCTCCACCGCTGGAACAAATCTCAATTTCCCTCGGCCGCTTTCTTTATTATCAACCAATCAGAGGCCGGCTCAGCGGCCCTGCACGCAGCCTCATTAACATCTCATTAACATACAGTCTCAATAATTCCTAATTTCTGCTTTTCTAACTCAAACATTAGGTATAATTTCCTATAAATGAGCTTTATTGACCATAAATTCCAAAAGTAACTGTAAAACTAAAGTTATTAAGTTAGTGTCACGTAGTGTTGAAAACGTCAAAAAAAGGGACAAACATGTTTTTCTGGGTAGTTAAAAATAACATTGATATGGGAAAATATGAGGACAACATGAGGACAACGTGAGGACGACATGAGGACGACATGAGGACAACGTGAGGACAACATGAGGACAACATGAGGACAACATGAGGGCAACATGAAGACAACATGAGGACAGTGTGAGGACAACATGAAGACAACATGAGGACAGTGTGAGGACAACATGAAGACAACATGAGGGCAACGTGAAGACAACGTGAAGACAACATGAGGACAACACAGGGACAACATGAGGACAACGTGAAGACAACATGAAGACAACATGAGGACAGTGTGAGGACAACATGAGGACATGAAGACAACATGAGGACAGCGTGAGGACAACATGAGGACAGCGTGAGGACAACATGAGGACAACATGAAGACAACGTGAGGACAACACGAGGGCAACATGAAGACAACGTGAGGACAGCGTGAGGACGTGAGGACATGAAGAAAACATGAGGACACCATGAGGCCAACATGAGGACACCATGAGGACAACATGAGGACATGAAGACCACGTGAGGACAGTGTGAGGACATGAAGAAAACATGAGGACAACATGAGGGCAACATGAGGACAATATGAGGACAACATGAGGACACCATGAGGACACCATGAGTACACCACAAGGACACCATGAGGACACCATGAGGACACCATGGGGGTTAGCATCTCGTTAACCCGTCAGTGAGAGTTAATGAGAGCAGACCATCCTCTGGGTTAAAGCTCTCATTAGTCCTCAGCACGCCCTCGTCAGATGTAATGGGGCTGTCAGAGGGGGTGTGGTCCCCCGCCTCCGTCCAAATCATTACCCTCACAACAGAGACGGTATTGTGTCCAACGCCGGGCTCCAGTGCATGAAACTGCTCCCCACTGCACTTTCTGTGCATGAGAGTGATATAGAGGAGGGCAGTTTCTGTAGAACGAGGAAACATTCGGTACATTTAGAGTTCAACTCTCCGGAAGACAAAAAAAAACAAAAACCACGCATGGCTCCAACCCAAAATCAAAGGTCTGCCTCCGATTTGGATTTAAAGTGCTCGTATTCTGCTCATTTTCAGGTTTAAAATTGTATTTAGAGGTTAAATCAGGATAGGTTTATGTGGTTTAATGAAGTTAAAACCCCATGTTTTTGTTGTACTGCACATTGCTGCAGCTCCTCTTTTCCCCCTGTGTGTTGAGCTGTTTTATACAGAGGGAGACATCTCACTTCTGTTACATCTTTGTTTGGAGTCGCACATGCTCAGTACCTAGGTAAGGACTACTAGCCAGTCAGGAGCAGAGTATGAGGGCCCTGACAGTACCTAGGTAAGGACTACTAGACAGTCAGAAGCAGAGTATGAGGGCCCTGACAGTACCTAGATAAGGACTACTAGCCAGTCAGGAGCAGAGTATGAGGACCCTGACAGTACCTAGGTAAGGACTACTAGCCAGTCAGGAGCAGAGTATGAGGGTCCTGACAGTACCTAGGTAAGGACTACTAGCCAGTCAGAAGCAGAGTATGAGGGCCCTGACAGTACCTAGGTAAGGACTACTAGCCAGTCAGGAGCAGAGTATGAGGGCCCTGACAGTACCTAGGTAAGGACTACTAGCCAGTCAGGAGCAGAGTAGGGTATGAAGCAGGTTGTGAGGAGTGTGTGTGATGGATGGATGGGTATCACCCAGATATCACCCAAATATCACCCAGATATCTCCCAGATATCACCCAGATATCACCCAGATATCTCCCAGATATCTCCCAGATATCACCCAGATATCACCCAGATATCTACCAGATATCACCCAGATATCTCCCAGATATCACCCAGATATCACCCAGATATCTCCCAGATATCTACCAGATATCTACCAGATATCACCCAGATATCTCCCAGATATCTCCCAGATATCTCCCAGATATCTCCCAGACATCTCCCAGATATCTCCCAGATATCTCCCAGATATCTCCCAAATATCTCCCAAATATCTCCCAAATATCTCCCAGATATCTCCCAGATATCTCCCAAATATCTCCCAGATATCTCCCAGGTATCACCCAGATATCACCCAGATATCACCCAGATATCTCCCAAATATCTCCCAGATATCTCCCAAATATCTCCCAAATATCTCCCAGATATCACCCAGATATCACTCAGATATCTCCCAGCTATCACCCAGATATCTATCAGATATCTCCCAGATATCTCCCAGATATCACCCAGATATCACCCAGATATCTCCCAGATATCTCCCAGATATCTATCAGATATCTCCCAGATATCTCCCAGATATCACCCAGATATCACCCAGATATCTCCCAGATATCACCCAGATATCACCCAGATATCTCCCAGATATCACCCAGATATCACCCAGATATCACCCAGATATCACCCAGATATCTCCCAGATATCACCCAGATATCACCCAGATATCTCCCAGATATCTCCCAGATATCACCCAGATATCATATCACCCAGATATCACCCAGATATCTCCCAGATATCACCCAGATATCACCCAGATATCACCCAGATATCACCCAGATATCTCCCAGATATCACCTACGACGTGTGTAAAGAAACATCCGTAGCATCAGATAGTAACTGGCAGCCACACGTTTTAACATGAAGAGACTGGTTCTGAATGAGATCCTGGATCCCTGTTGCCGACCTGACTTCACACCCATTTGATCCGCGGCGTCAGCGACAGACACCCAAAACACGCATTACACCATGCAGGGGGAATGCTGGGCCGGGATTGGTCGGGGGGCGGACAGGTATGAGCGGTGTGACGCGTTCAGACCACACAGAGCCGCACAGAGTCAATATTTACTGCTGTTGGTGTCTGCAGGCTGCAGCTGGTTGGTGGGGGTGTGTGTCTGTGTGTGTGTGTCTAGGTGCACATTGGCATGTGTGTGTAGGTGCGCGTGTTTGTGCGTTGTGTGTGTGTGTGTGTGTGTGTGTGTGTGAAGCCTCCAGGCGAGTTTAATTACCCCAGTAAAGAGATTTCTTTCCTGTGGTGCGTACCTGTCTGCAGGTATTCCTCCATCATGTCACCCACACACAGATTAAATGATATTATATAATATATTAATTACACACACACACACACACACACACACACACACACACACACACACACACACACACACACACACACACACACACACACACACAGAATAATAACATAGATTTGTTATTGAGGTTTGGTGTGATGGTAAATCTGTCCGCCGTCTGACGAACGCAACCAGACTGAAGTGACATCACTCTGTGCTGGTCTCGCATGTCCAGACCGTCCTCCACAGCTCTGCGGAGGAAGGTCTGGTTAGTCCACACAGCATCCTGATGGGAGAAAAACCTGTTCTGGTTTATTGGCATTTCTCTAAACCAATCACAATCGTCGAAGTGCTGGACGGAGCCACGGTGCCGCTGCCAAATAGTCTCAGGACCGCTCTATAATCTACAGATAGAGCAGGTCTAGACCGCAGGTCTATATAATTTACAGATAGAGCAGGTCTAGACCGCTCTCCCCTCTATAATTTACAGATAGAGCAGGTCTAGACCGCTCTATAATCTACAGATAGAGCAGGTCTAGACCGCTCTATAATTTACAGATAGAGCAGGTCTAGACCGCTCTATAATTTACAGATAGAGCAGGTCTAGACCGCTCTATAATTTACAGATAGAGCAGGTCTAGACCCCTCTATAATTTACAGATAGAGCAGGTCTAGACCCTCTATAATTTACAGATAGAGCAGGTCTAGACCTCTCTATAATTTACAGATAGACCAGGTCTAGACCGCTCTATAAGTTACACATAGACCAGGTCTAGCCTCTTTGTTGAGTTGAGCTGAATCAGTGGATGGAAATCCACTTCCTTGGCAGCAGCTTCCTGTTGAGGAGTGACTTTTACGCCAACTTTGAGTCCCGTCGTCTTCTGGAGGTAAACACCAGCCGGGGGTCGGCTGACCTTCAGCCTGCTGACGGGCTAATGCGAGGAGACGGTGGTGTTAATAGACTTAAAGTTCGTTGCCCCCCCTCGGTGCGTCTGTCGTCCTGTCCCTGATGAATTACGGCGGCTGATGGAGGAAGACCGCGGCGACCGCAGGCGCTCCGCCGCAGACCAAAACCACAGAGGTCATAAAAAGACATGTCAGAGCTGCTTTAACACACACACACACACACACACACACACACACACACACACACACACACAACCACGCACACACACACACACACACACAGAGTAATTGACTGTGTGTTTGTCTCTGTGTGTGTGTGTGTATGTTAAATATTTTATTATTATTCAAATCTAAAAACAAAAATAAATGCACAGGCACAGAAAGTACTCAGTTAAAAAGGATTGGTGGGGCCTTTTGGACATTTAGTCCAGCGTGGACGTGTGCCCAGAGCTGGAGTCTGTTGTGGTGCCGTGTGATTGGCTCTCGGGCAAAGGGTAGTCATGTGATTGGCTCTCGGGCGAAGGGTAGACATGTGATTGGCTCTCGGGCTCATGCCAGTGATGCACAGCAGAGCCAACAGAAACTCCTGTTAGCACTTCCTTAATGCGTCTGGATGATGTGTTTAAGGCCTAAAAACTCAGGAGGAGACTATAACGCTCTGCATGGAGGGAAATGAAGGATTAATATGGAATAAATGTGTGTTGGTGCTAATTAAAAATCACACTTCAAGGGACGTCCCTCTTTAAAATGTCATTGGTTACTCACTGCAGGCTCGCGTCGCACAATGATGCAGACGACACTTTAAAACACACTCAGACACAAGATGGCAGTCCGGGCTGGTCTGTCACATGACCCACGCCAGGGGCACATGACCCACGCCGGGTCACATGACCCACGCCGGGGCACATGTCCCACGCCAGGGGCACATGACCCACGCCGGGGCACATGACCCACGCCAGGTCACATGACCCACGCCGGGGCACATGTCCCACGCCGGGGCACATGACCCACGCCGGGGCACATGTCCCACGCCGGGTCACATGACCCACGCCAGGGGCACATGACCCACGCCAGGTCACATGTCCCACGCATGACCAGGTCACATGACCCACGCCAGGTCACATTACGCATGCCATGTCACATGACCCACGCCAGGCCACGTGACCCACGCCAGGCCACATGACCCACGCCAGGCCACATGACCCACGCCAGGCCACATGACCCACGCCAGGTCACATTACGCATGCCATGTCACATGACCCACGCCGGGGCCCATGACCCACGCCATTTTTGTTGCTAGTAACTAAAGTAACTAGTAACTAAAGTAACTAGTAACTAAAGCTGTCAGATGAATGTAGCTGAGTAGAAGTAGAAAGTAACATGAAAAGTGACTCAAGTAAAGAACTTAGTAGTACTAGTAGTACTAGTAGTAAATGTAAATCCTACTTTGTGTGTTATTGTGAACAATGTAGAGCCAAAACATTTGCTCCTGTATTGTGTATAGATACATGTTTCTTTTATACATGTGTGTAGATACATGTGTGTAGGTACATGTGTGTAGATACATGTGTAGATACATGTGTGTAGGTACATGTGTGTAGGTACATGTGTAGATACATGTGTAGATACATGTGTGTAGGTACATGTGTGTAGGTACATGTGTAGATACATGTGTGTCCTCGGGGAAATGTAGTATTATCGGATTCAACTGGTTTTATAGTATATGTGTTTCACAGGTCCGAATGACGCTGGAACAAACCACTTATGAGGGTTTTTCGGGGGAGGCCAGTCTCTTACCTGTGATCACACCTGAACCCTGATGTCATTAGGACGCCTCCCTGTTCTGCGCTACATAATAACCATAATCAGATGTCATTACATACGTAAAACCCTTCAAACATACCCGGAGACAGGACTCCCTGTCCGGGATGTTCAGCTCTAATTGTCCTAAATATCATAATCAGTGAGTGTTAGCCCGCAGGACGCGTTAGCTTCCCTGTTATTATGTTCGGCTCTGCAAACAATGATGCTCATCAGCAAAACAAGCGCTCCCCCGAACATCAAAGACTCTCACCTGACAGCTCGGCAATTACCCGCAGAGACTGGGAGGCGGTGCGATTCGAGGTGTGTCCGCTCTGCTTCTGCAGGCTGAAGAAAAGGAGTCTTCATGGAGTCTGGGGGGCAGGTATGAATCAGACTGTTATTACCTGCTCAGGTGAGGCGGAGTTTGTGTTTTCATTGCTGAGAGTGAAAGGTTGGAAAACGGTTTGGCTCATTGGGTTGGTTGGTCATTGGCTCATTGGGTCATTGGGTCGTTGGGTCATTGGGTCATTAGGTCATTGGGTCATTGGGTCATTGGGTTGTTGGGTTGTTGGGTCATTGGGTCATTGGGTCATTGGGTCATTGGGTCATTGGGTCATTGGGTCATTGGGTCATTGGGTCATTGGGTCATTGGGTCATTGGGTCATTGGGTCATTGGGTCATTGGGTCATTGGGTCATTGGGTCATTGGGTCATTGGGTCATTGGGTCATTGGTTGGGTCATTGGGTTGGGTTTCATTGGGTCATTGGGTCATTGGGTCATTGGGTCGTTGGGTCATTGGGTCATTGGGTCATTGGGTCATTGGGTCGTTGGGCCATTGGGTTTCATTGGGTCATTGGGTCGTTGGGTCATTGGGTCGTTGGGCCATTGTGTTTCATTGGGTCATTGGGTCATTGGGTCATTGGTCGTTGGGTCATTGGGTCATTGGGTCATTGGGTCATTGGGTCGTTGGGTCATTGGGTCATTGGGTCATTGGGTCATTGGGTCATTGGGTCATTGGGTCATTGGGTCATTGGGTCTTGTCTTATTGTATCAATGGGTCATTGGGTCATTGGGTCATTGGGTCGTTGGGTCCTTGGGTCCTTTCCAAAAGGTTTCTATATCAGAAATGCGGGTTTCTTTCAAACACATTTTCCAAAAAAGTAACGTGGATGGGTCCCAACAATGCTCCTTACAAGTTAAATTAATAATTATCTTTCATTGAATTTGGGTGGGTTTTTTTTCAATTTCATAGCATTTGGAGAAAAATCTATTTTTAAAGAAGTATAAAAAAGAGAAAAACATGTCAAATGTGACAAAAATGTGAACAAATGTCAAAAAAAGTAACAAAAAAGTAAAAACAAAAGTGACAAATGTAAAAAGAAAGTTTAAAAAATTTGGGGAAAAACCCACGATAATTTCAAAAGTCTCAGAAAAAAGTCGACAAAGTTGAAAAAAATGACAAAATCATTGGAGGAAAAACACGAAAGAGTCAAAAGACGACCTTAACGTTGATAAAAGGGTTTTCTTTTAAATTTCCGGGTCTGCGGGAAGACAACACGAGGGTTAAATAAAGACTTCAAACGGCTCGGCAGCCACACGTTTCCCACCGTCGGCATCTTATAAATTAAGTTTTAACAGTTGTACATTCTCCAAAAGCCCCACATTATTCACCTCAGAATACTCTTGAACTGACCAGCCTCCAGTCTATCCAACAGTGCAAGATAAGCAAATTTACCTGCCCCCCCACCCCCGTCGAGGGGATTCAGAGAGTGTGAGGCCCGCCGTGGAGGCAGGAAGTGGAGCTCCAGCCAATGGAGCGCTGATTTACAGGCTGATGAGTCGAGGAGCCTCCTCTGGGGCTCAGAGCTCTCCAAGACCGGGAGGATTAGGTTCTTTCAGGAGGTCCTCTCCGTAATTAGGCCTTCATCTGTACTCTGGCTGCTCGGCATGCTGGGAGCGGTAATTTACTGTGTGTGTGTGTGTGTGTGTGTATATGTGTGTGTGTGTGTGTGTGTGTGTGTGTGAGAGAGAGTGAGTGTGTGAGTGTGTGTGTGTGCGTGAGTGAGTGTGTGTGTGAGAGAGAGAGTGAGAGAGAGAGAGAGTGTGCATGTGTGTGTGTGAGTGTGAGAGAGATTGAGTGTGTGTATGTGTGTGTCTCTGTGTATGTGTGTGTGTGTGTGTGTGTGTGTGTGTGTGTGTGTGTGTGTTTGTGTGAAAAGTGTGTATGAGAAAGAGTGTGTGTTGTGTGTGTTGTGTGTGAGTGTGAGTGAGTGTGTGTGTGTGTGTAACAATGTGTTACTCTGTGTAAATTGTGTTATCTTTCATTGAATTTGTGGTGTGGTTTTTTGTGTGTTCATAGCATTTGTGAAAAAATCTATTTTTGAAAAGTATGAAGAGAAAAACATGTCAAATGAGTGACAAAAATGTGAACAAATGTCAAAAAGAGTAACAAAAAAGTAAAAACAAAAGTGACAAATGTAAAAGAAAGTTTAAAAATTTGTCTCTGTGGGAAAAACCCAATTTCATAATTGTGTGAAAAGGCTCAGAAAAAGTGTGTGTGTGTGTAAAGTGTGAAAAAAAATGACAAAATCATTGTGTGGAAAAACACGTGAGTCAAAAGTCTGTGTGTGTGTCTCTGTGTGATAAAAGTGTGTTTGTTTTAAATGTGTGTGTTTGGTGTGTGTGGTATGTGTGTGTGAGGTGTATGTGTGTTGAGAGAAATTTAAGTTTTGACAGTGTGTGTGTGTGCAAAAGCCCCACAGTGTGTGTGTGAGAATACTGAGAGAACTGACCAGCCTGCATGTCTATGTGTGAGTGTGAGATAAGCATGTGTGTGCCTGCCCCACCCCCGTGTGTGTGTGAGATTCAGAGAGTGTGAGGTGTGTGTATGTGTGTGTGAGTGTGAGCTGAGTGTGGAGTGTGAGTTGAGTGGTGTCTGAGTGTGTGTCTCTGTGGGGCTCAGTGTATGTGTGTGTGAGAGAGAGGATTGAGTGTGTGTTTCAGGAGGTCCTGTCCGTGAAGAGAGCCTGAGAGAGAGAGAGAGTGTGCATGTGTGTGTGTGAGTGTGAGAGAGATTGAGTGTGTGTATGTGTGTCTCTGTGTGTGTGTGTGTGTGTGTGTGAGAGTGTGTATGAGAGAGAGTGTGTGTGTGTGTGTGTGTGTGTGTGAGTGTGAGTGAGTGTGTGTGTGTGAGTGTGAGTGAGTGTCTGTGTGTGTGTCTCTGTGTGTGTGTGTGTGTGTGTGTGTGTGTGTGTGTGTGTGAGTGTGTGTGTTTGTGTGTGTGTGTGTGTGTGTGTGTGTGAGTGTGAGTGAGTGTGTGTGTGTGTGTGTGTGTGTGTGAGTGTTTGTGTGTGTGTGTCTGTGTGTGTGTGTGTGTGTGTGTGTGAGTGTGTGTGTGTGTGTCTGTGTGTGTGTGCGTGTGTGTGTGTGTGTATCTCTGTGTGTGTGTGTCTCTGTGCGTGTGTGTGTGTGTGTGTGTGTGTGTGTGTGTGTGTGTGTGTGTGTATGTGTGTGTGTGTGTGTGTTTGTGTGTGTGTGTGTATGTGTGTGTGAGTGTGAGTGAGTCTGTGTCTCTGTGTGTGTGTATGTGTGTGTGAGTGTTTGTGTGTGTGTGTCTGTGTGTGTGTGTGTGTGTGTGTGTGTGTGTGTGTGTGTGTGTGTGTGTGTCTGTGTGTGTGTGTGTGTATCTCTGTGTGTGTGTGTGTGTATCTCTGTGCGTGTGTGTGTGTGTATCTCTGTGCGTGTGTGTGTGCGTGTGTGTGTGTGTGTGTGTATGTGTGTGTGTGTGTGTGTGTGTGTGTGTGTGTATAAATTATTCTAAAGGCATCTGGTGAATCAGCCAACCGTGGACATACCAGGAAGACTTTTATAAGAAGCTGTTACTCTAGTTGTTATTTTAGTGTGTTCTGGTAACATCATCATAACTCTTTTTAAAAGTTGCCTAATAGATTTATTTGTTCCTCCACAACAAGTTGAAAACAAAACATATCATCTTGATGTACTTGTGGCTTACGTAACGGCGAAAACGTTGAAAATTGTCCAAACAAACCTTGAGAAATTCCAAAAAAAAGCACAAAAATTGTGCAAAAAAAAAAAAAATTGCAAACAAATTGGGAAAATTTGTCCAAAAAAAACTGAAAAAAGGTAAAAGACAAACAAAAACATAACATACAAAATGACAGAAAAAGCAAAAAAATGTAGAAATGTAGAAAAAAATGCCGGCGTTACGTCAGCGGTCCGTGGGTGTGTGCCGCCGTTACGTCAGCGGTGCGTGCGTGCCGCCGTTACGTCAGCGGTGCGTGCGTGCCGGCGTTACGTCAGCGGTGCGTGCGTGCCGGCGTTACGTCAGCGGTGCGTGCGTGCCGGCGTTACGTCAGCGGTGCGTGCGTGCGGCGTTACGTCAGCGGTGCTTGCGTGCGTGCGGTATTCGTCAGCGCCGTGCGTGCGGCGTTACGTCAGCGGTGCATAGTGTGGCGTGTGCGTCAGCGGTGCCCGTGCGTGCGGTGTTACGTCAGCGCTGCGTGCGTGCCGGCGTTACGTCAGCGGTGCATGAGTGCCGGCGTTACGTCAGCGGTGCGTGCGTGCCGGCGTTACGTCAGCGGTGCTTGCATGCGTGCCGGTGTTACGTCAGCGCTGCGTGCGTGCGTGCCCGGCGTTACGTCAGCGGTGCGTGCGTGCCGGCGTTACGTCAGCGGTGCTTGCGTGCGTGCCGGTGTTACGTCAGCGCTGCGTGCGTGCCGGCGTTACGTCAGCGGTGCATGAGTGCGGCGTTCGTCAGCGGTACTAACGTGCGTGCGGCGTTACGCCAGCGTCCGCGTGCGTGCGGCGGCGTCAGCGGTGCGTGATGTGCCGGCGTTACGTCAGCGGCGGCGTGCGGGCCGGCGTTACGTCAGCGGTGCGTGCGTGCCGGCGTTACGTCAGCGGTGCGTGTGTGCCGGTGCCGCCGTAACACCAGCTTCCCTCTTTGTTTTCCATCGTAGGAAAACTAGGACGATGAAACACAACAGCACATTGTTTCCTGAAGCTCTGCATCCCTGAAAGCGTCGACTCGTGACGCCAAATGGCCGCTGGTCCATTTCCAGACCTCCTCCTCCGTCTCACTGGGCTGAGGGGTTGTGTGTCCAGGACGCGTTGAGCTGTTGCAGACGGACTTTACGTCTGCATGTTGACGCAAAGCAGAGAGGACAAAGAGGCGTTTTGGAAGGGTTCTGGGCTCAATGTGAGGTGATCCGTCCTCTTCGGACATCGAGCAGATGTATGGAAAAAACGCTGAAATGTTCCCGTGATATTCACGCTTGGAAGGCCCGAGTCCTCCTGGGGAGCCTGGAGGATTTAACATAAATATAAAACCTTTTTGGATCAGATCCATCTGGATCTGGATCAGGAACTCAGAAAGCAGATTCAATTTTAATTTTATTTATAGATAAATAAATAAATAGATAGGTAGGTAGGTAGTGTCTCTGTGTTTTGTCTCTGTGTTTTGTGTTTGTGTGTGTCTGTCTGTGTGTGTGTTTGTGTGTGTCTGTCTGTGTGTGTGTGTGTGTGTGTGTTTGTGTCTGTCTGTGTGTGTGTGTGTGTGTGTGTGTCTGTGTGTGTGTGTGTGTGTGTGTGTGTGTGTGTCTGTGTGTGTCTCTGTGTCTTTGTGTGTTAGTGTGTCTCTGTGTGTGTCTGTGTGTGTGTGTGTCTTTGTGTGTGTGTGTCTTTGTGTGAGTGTGTGTCCCTGTGTGTGTGTGTGTCTTTGTGTGTGTGTGTCTTTTGTTTATGCGTGTCTCTGTGTGTGTGTGTGTCTCTGTGTGTTAGGGTGTGTCTGTGTGTGTGTGAGTCTCTTTGTGTGAGTATGTGTCTCTGTGTGTGTGTGTGTCTCTCTGTCTGTCTGTGTGTGTGTGTGTGTGTGTGTGTGTGGGTCTGTGTGTGTGTGTGTGTGTGTGTTTTATCCATGTGGTCTACTGCAAACATACATGTGTGGTGTTTTTCCCGCCACCACAGAAGAAGTCCGGCCCTGGGCGGTGGCAGCCGGCCAGCAGACTGGGAGCTCTGGGAATGTTGGGAAGGATTTTCCCAGCGACGTGCGTCAGAGGGAACGCCCTTCTGCAGCCACGGTTGCATCACCGCTGTGTCAACATCAAACGAGACGCGGGGGGCATGACACATCCAGAGTATCCACAAATAACACGGTGCACGCCGCCCGAGGCTCCACCGGGGCCTCGGACCGGCACAGCGGTCCCGTTTTAGCATTTCTTCCGCCTTGTTTGAGTCAAGAGGAAAGTAGTGTCTGGGTATTTAGAGCAGAGCGTAGTAAGAATAGATGCAGATCACTGGAATACACACTGCTACTAGAACACACACACTCCTGCTGGAATACACACTGCTACTAGAATACACACTCCTGCTGGAATACACACTCCTACTGGAATACACACTCCTGCTGGAATACACACTCCTGCTGGAATACACACTACTGGAATACACACTGCTACTAGAATACACACCTACTGGATCCACTGCAGAATACCCCTGCTGGAAACATGGCATCACAAACACTGAGATGTTATAATATCTTTATATTTCAGCAACAAGGCCTTTCAACGTGTCCACATTAAATACGAAAGAGCAGAAAACAGCTCCAATAGGCTCAGACAGGAATAAAATACAGGAATAAAGTACTGGGATAAAACTACTGCTGCAGTGCAGTATAAGAAAGGAAGAATTATTTAAAGAAAGGCAGCATAAAAAAAAACAAAAAACTGCAGTTTTTTGGGAGTGTGTTCCAGATATGTGGAGCATAGAAACTGAACGCTGGTTCTCCGTGTTCAGTTCTGACTCCTGGGGAAAACACAGTCCTAGTATAGTATGTATAAACACTCCTGTGAAAAGAAGTCCTAGTATAGTATGTATAAAGTGAAAGAAGTCCTGTATAGTATGTATAAAGTCAAAGAAGTCCTAGTATAGTATGTTGAAAGTGAAAAACAAGTCCTAGTATAGTATGTATAAAATGAAAAAGTCCTAGTATAGTATGTTGAAAGTGAAAGAAGTCCTAGTATAGTATGTATAAAGTGAAAGAAGTCCTAGTATAGTATGTATAAAGTGAAAGAAGTCCTAGTATAGTATGTATAAAGTGAAAGAAGTCCTAGTATAGTATGTTGAAAGTGAAAGAAGTCCTAGTATAGTATGTATAAAGTGAAAGAAGTCCTAGTATAGTATGTTGAAAGTGAAAGAAGTCCTAGTATAGTATGTATAAAGTGAAAAGAAGTCCTAGTATAGTATGTATAAAGTGAAAGAAGTCCTAGTATAGTATGTATAAAGTGAAAGAAGTCCTAGTATAGTATGTATAAAGTGAAAGAAGTCCTAGTATAGTATGTAGAAAGTGAAAGAAGTCCTAGTATAGTATGTCCCTTTCCCAGCAGCAGCAGCAGCAGCAGTGCCTGATGGGATACCTGCTCCTGCAGCTCTGAGGTAGGTAATGGGCATTCCTCTGAGCTGAGCTCAAACCACAACAGAGCACACCTCGGGGTTGGAACCAATCAGGCCGTCACGGGGGGAAGGGGGCGGGACAACCCACGTTTCCCTGCAGAGAACACAGGAACACCTCCTGAACAGAAAAGCCTTTATTATCCCGTCTGGTCTCCTGCAAAGTCCTGAGGCCCCCCTTCACAGAATGCTAACGGACGTAGCTACAGAATGCTAATCGACGTAGCCACAGGGGGGGTTAAGGGCCCATGTTATCCTATGGAGACTGACGGGCTGGGGGGGCATTCAGGGCCCATGTTATCCTATGGAGACTGACGAGCTGGGGGGGCATTCAGGGCCCATGTTATCCTATGGAGACTGACGGGATGGGGGGGGGGTCTAACCCATGTAAAAACCAAGTGAAACGACATCTTCCTCAATAGAAACATGATATAAATAACGTCCTGTTGTACTTGTAAAAAATGGCCGAATCCTCCACAGTGAACGATATTTCCATAAATCATACACTTCATACTTCACGCTGTTTGTCTCCGGCTGCGTTCCTCGGTGGCGACGCCCAGTCCCGTTTAAAGTTCAGTCCTTCGTGCGTGATGGAAGAACCCGAGCGACAGCTCCGGTCTCCGGGAGCTTCAAAGGTCCGCTGATGTGTTTCATCAGACAGCTCTGCATGAGGTCACTGTCTGACCTGGAGCTGAGCCATTAAACTCCACCAGGGGGGGCGGGACCTCCGCGCTGCCAACCATGTCCACAGCCCTGTTAAAGTGCCAGATGGCTGGCTTTGATCCAGATTTATGTGCCTCACCTTCCCTGATTGTCTCGGAGACTGGCGTCGCGGTTTTCCTGCCTGCGGCCCAAAATCGTCTTCATCCACCCTCCTCTTCATCTTCATCTCCGGCATCTGCCCTCCTCTTCATCTTCATCTCCAGCATCTGCCCTCCTCTTCTTCTTCATCTCTGGCATCTGCCCTCCTCTTCATCTTCATCTCCAGCATCTGCCCTCCTCTTCATCTTCATCTCTGGCATCTGCCCTCCTCTTCTTCTTCATCTCTGGCATCTGCCCTCCTTTCAGTGTTGATGTGTACAAATGAAGCTTCGTGAACCAGTGTCGTTATAATCTGAGCTCTGTAGATGGCGCTCTTGGTTTTAGCCCTCATGTTGTCCTCATGTTGTCTTCATGTCGTCCTCATGTTGCCCTCATGTTGTCCTCATGTTGTCTTCATGTCGTCCTCATGTTGCCCTCATGTTGTCCTCATGTTGTCTTCATGTTGTCCTCATGTTGTCTTCATGTTGGCCTCATGT
>CM049393.1:6177609-6207609 GCA_026937815.1 Etheostoma perlongum | reverse complement strand
AGGGCAACATGAGGACGACATGAGGACAACATGGGGACGACATGGGGACAACATGGGGACAACATGAGGGCAACATGAGGGCAACATGAAGACAACATGGGGACAACATGAGGAAAACATGAGGACAACATAAAGACAACATGAGGGCAACATGGGGACAACATAAGGACAACATGAGGAGAACATGAGGACAACATGAAGACAACATGGGGACAACATGAGGACAACATAACTGTAATGCAGCCTGTAAAACCAGGAAATGACATCACTGTACTGTAACGCAGAACACACCTCCCTGTAAGACCAGCATGCCCAGAATGCACCTGAACACACCTCCCTGTAAGACCAGCATGCCCAAAATGCCCCTGAACACACCTCCCTGTAAGACCAGCATGCCCAGAATGCCCCTGAACACACCTCCCTGTAAGACCAGCATGCCCAAAATGGCCCTGAACACACCTCCCTGTAAGACCAGCACGCCCAGAATGCACCTGAACACACCTCCCTGTAAGACCAGCACGCCCAGAATGCCCCTGAACACACCTCCCTGTAAGACCAGGACGCCCAGAATGCCCCTGAACACACCTCCCTGTAAGACCAGCACGCCCAGAATGCACCTGAACACACCTCCCTGTAAGACCAGCACGCCCAGAATGCCCCGGAACACACCTCCCTGTAAGACCAGCACGCCCAGAATGCCCCTGAACACACCTCCCTGTAAGACCAGCATGCCCAGAATGCACCTGAACACACCTCCCTGTAAGACCAGCACGCCCAGAATGCCCCTGAACACACCTCCCTGTAAGACCAGCATGCCCAGAATGCCCCTGAACACACCTCCCTGTAAGACCAGCATGCCCAGAATGCCCCTGAACACACCTCCCTCCAACATATGCCCCTGTTAGGACGTAGGTTGGGGGGGGGGGGATAATAATCACAGCTGTTCCTGTTTAAGATTAAAATTAAAACAGTGAATCCCGTGGTGTCGGGAGACAATAGGCCGATTATTGATGAGAAAACCATCAACAAGGAGCCTGTCTGTGAAAATAATTACGGCCTCATGGAAACCGCCTGAGTATGGGACGGGGAAAATAACACACAACAAAGGGAGTACTTTGCAAAAAGAAAGAGAAGAAAAGAAATGAGAAAACACAAAGAAAATGCACAACAGATGGAGGCTGTAATCAATACTGCAGCTTCACATCTGCATCAGCCCGCGGGGACCCGAGGCTTCTTTCCATCTGAGCGACCGTGAGGAAAAGCAGACATCGGCACTTTGAGGGAGATTCTCATCTCCGTGTTGAAGTCTATTCGTGGGAAAAGGGTTCGGCCGTTTGCTGATAAGATGATGAGAGAAGGAGCAGGGGGGGAGTACGCTATGTACACTAACGGGTAAAAACATTTCAATTAGAGCACATCATGGGACCAGAACTGAACACCCAATCTGAAACAGACCCGTGAAAAATCTACCAAAGCTGGCATTAATACATTAATTATAAAAGAACAAAAGAACAAGACAAAGACAAGAACAACAAACTCACCAGACTCCATTTAAAAAAACAGTACTTTTATCATCGTAAAACACTTAATTCAAAGTGGACGGATCAAAAGCCGTCTTGGTTCATCTTTCCACTGTTCCAGCAATCATCACTCTGGTCTGGTTGGAATAAACTCTTAATTCACCCATTTACATGTGGAGATATGCTGCTCTATACACGCTAAAAGTAGTGATTATTTACATGGAGTCTGGTGGAGATATGCTGCTCTATACACGCTAAAAGTAGTGATTATTTACATGGAGTCTGGTGGAGATATGCTGCTCTATACACGCTAAAAGTAGTGATTATTTACATGGAGTCTGGTGGAGATATGCTGCTCTATACACGCTAAAAGTAGTGATTATTTACATGGAGTCTGGTGGAGATATGCTGCTCTATACATGCTAAAAGTAGTGATTATTTACATGGAGTCTGGTGGAGAAATGTGGATACACGCTAAAAGTAGTGATTATTTACATGGAGTCTATACACTATACACGCTAAAAGTAGTGATTATTTACATGGAGTCTGGTGGAGATATGCTGCTCTATACACGCTAAAAGTAGTGATTATTTACATGGAGTCTGGTGGAGATATGCTGCTCTATACACGCTAAAAGTAGTGATTATTTACATGGAGTCTGGTGGAGATATGCTGCTCTATACACGCTAAAAGTAGTGATTATTTACATGGAGTCTGGTGGAGATATGCTGCTCTATACACGCTAAAAGTAGTGATTATTTACATGGAGTCTGGTGGAGATATGCTGCTCTATACACGCTAAAAGTAGTGATTATTTACATGGAGTCTGGTGGAGATATGCTGCTCTATACACGCTAAAAGTAGTGATTATTTACATGGAGTCTGGTGGAGATATGCTGCTCTATACATGCTAAAAGTAGTGATTATTTACATGGAGTCTGGTGGAGATATGCTGCTCTATACACGCTAAAAGTAGTGATTATTTACATGGAGTCTGGTGGAGATATGCTGCACTATACACGCTAAAAGTAGTGATTATTTACATGGAGTCTGGTGGAGATATGCTGCTCTATACACGCTAAAAGTAGTGATTATTTACATGGAGTCTGGTGGAGATATGCTGCTCTATACATGCTAAAAGTAGTGATTATTTACATGGAGTTTGGTTTGTTTGGTGATAGGGATTTTTTTTTTTTAAAGATTGTACATTGGGCTACTCCCTTTATTCGACAGTGACAGTGGAAAGACAGGGGACCACTAAGGTCTTTATAAGAGGGTTAATACCCTTTGAGGCGTGAACCCTCCGACGCGCAGCATTGGGACAACCCTAGGCCGTTACGAATTTAGCGAGAACGTGTACCAAAGTTCATGAATCTGCGAGTCCGGACTTTGGGATTGGGCCATTTTTTAATTAATTTATTTATTTATAATGTTGTGCGTAGAGCTAAAAATACATGGAACCAATTACAGTGCTTTACGAAGAACTTTACGAAGCTTTTACGAAGTAGTTTTCAACTTTTGTAATTTTTTTCGTTGCTCTTTTCTAAATTTTGTCTTGCAATTTTCTTGTTTTTTTCAATTTTTTTTCTTTTTCTAAACATTGTTCTTGTCTTCAACTTTTGTCATTCGAGTTTTTTTGGGGAATTTTATTCTGAAATTTTTGGCTTTTTTAAAAACACTTCTGTCTCCTTTTTCAACATGTCTGATGCTTTTTTAGTCATTTTTTTTTACCCATTTTCCTACGTTTTTGTCACTTTTCCCAACTATTTGTTAACTTATCTTGAACTTTCCTTTTCACATGTGACCCTGCACATGGTTCAATTCCAACTGGATCCAAATAGCAATTAGTCTTTGAGCTTGATGTGAATCCAGGGAAGTTAAATACCTGCAGTGGGCGGCTGTTTGAGCCATCAGTGCCCTCCTCTCTCCACCGATCCACTCCCACTCCTGTTCTCCGGTGTCTCGGCGGACACATGGAGAAACGCTGAACACGCTTCCTCCCTCTTCTTTCCTCCCAAAAAGCTCCTGCAGAACGCTCCCTGCCCTTTAAAACAATTTCCAACCACAGAGTCACAACAAGGAAGTGTGTAAGTGCTCTTACGTATCAGTTACACAGCGCACACATCACAGTGTGACGGCAACGACTCGACCTTCGCTGACACACGGCCAAACACCAGGATTCAAAATAAATCAACAGAACTAACGTAGATCAGGCCCATAGCAGCCGAGGGGAAGGGGGGACCATGGGGACCTTTTTGCACTTTTTCCCACATTTTGTATTTAATGTTGAGGTTGAAAGACTTTTTCTGCACAGATCTGAGCTGGATTAGCTCGTCTGCCGGTGTCTTAATGAGCACGCTTTTAGGCAATAGTTGTTATATTGCTAATCAAGATTACATTTCTTTGTTTTATTTGGATCCCCATTAGCTTCAGCATACACTAAAAGCTCTTCTTCATGGGGTCCTACAATACTCATTATGACATTTCATTACACACACATACACACATTTGAAAATACAAATCATAAGTAAATCTTACAGTTAACACAATTAATACAAGCAATGAAACAAAAGACACTACTCCGAATAGATTAATCTATTTTAAGAAATACGATAACAAGGACTTAAGGATAAAGGCACGCACGCAATCAGGCATGCATGCACGCCTCAGACATCTTGCTGTGTGTGCATGAACTTATTTGCATGAATTGTTGTTATTGTTTTCAGTAATGTTCCCCTTTGAATTGTGTTTTTAGGCCAAGTATTCCCTGGAGAGCGGCAATCATTTATAACACAATGTAGAAAAAAGGAAGGAAGGCAACACAACAACACAACAACACAACAACGCAACAAAGCTATAAAAAGGAAAGTGGAAAGAACAAAGGAAGAAAGGCCAGAATAGGACAACAAAGGGACCAAAGTGAAGTCCACATTGACTCTGCAAGTCGGCCTGAGTGAGAATCCACGTTGTTTTTCTGGAGAGCCGTAACATAACGACAGTTAAATTAAGACACATGGGGAAGTGGCTGGAATATGTTCAATACACTCAGTCTGAGAACAACATCTGAATGATTGATCAGACGGAGGCGAAAAAATAGAAACATCCACAACTGAAACAGATGTGTTTTTGTTTCAGTTTCTTAATTTCCTTTTTTTCTTTTTTTCAAATGTTCAGGATGCCGCATGTAGTGTCCAGGGTTTCTGCAGGTTCCAACAATTTAGGATCAATTTAAAGACCTGCAGGTAATACATGTTACCTAGACCTGCAGGTACTACATGTTACCTAGACCTGCAGGTAATACATGTTACCTAGACCTGCAGGTAATACATGTTACCTAGACCTGCAGGTAGTACATGTTACCTAGACCTGCAGGTACTACATGTTACCTAGACCTGCAGGTACTACATGTTACCTAGACCTGCAGGTAATACATGTTACCTAGACCTGCAGGTAATACATGTTACCTAGACCTGCAGGTAGTACATGTTACCTAGACCTGCAGGTAATACATGTTACCTAGGTTACAGGTAATACATGTTACCTAGGTTACAGGTAATACATGTTACCTAGGTTACAGGTAATACATGTTAGACCTTTCTTTCCATTTCATTTCTCTGGTGTTTCTGCAGTTTGAATGTTTTCTGCCTCTCAGAGCCTGAGTGGATCCGTACTTTTAAATGGAGAATAATGGTGCTTCTATGGTGTTAGTGGATTAGAGTTAGAGGGTCCGTTGGCAGGCGGAGCGAGGGAGGAAAAAAGGACGACAGCGCATCAGTAAATCTTCACTAAGCTCCTTTTCTTCCAAGGCATCCATTTCTGGAGAAACACTGACGCAGAGCTTCCATTAACGTGCTGGCAGCTGGAGAAGGAAAGGATGCTGATTATTTCCTGAGTGGAAGGTAAAAGGAGTCCCTGCAGGGACATAAAATCAGTGAAGGACACGCCAAAAGCATTAAAAAATGTAAAAAATGTAAAGAAAATTGTCTAGAAAAATCTGAAAATTAAAACTTAACCCTTGTTATCTTCCTGTCAACCATAAAAAAATGTTTGGGTCACTGTTTTCAACATTATTATCACCTTTTCTGACATTTTTGTCACTTTTTCAATGTTGTTTTGATGTTTTTTGATATTTTTATTGACGTTTTCAGCGCTTTTTTTCGACGGCCCATTTTTTTCAAACTCAAAACGGGTCAAATTTGACCAAAGTGTTGAAAAAAACGCGTAAAAAAACAAAAATATCTGCGAGTATGTAAATTAATGTAACAATAAAAGCCGAAAACCCCGTAAAAAGTGTCAAAATGTAAAAAACAAATGCTAAAAAAAACATCAAAAAGTGTCTTTGAAGGGAAATTAAATGTTCCGAAAAAACAAAAAACATAAAAAGAAATCCTAAAAACTTCAAATCAAAAGCATCGGAAAAAACTGAGAAAAAATAGCGTAAACGTCAAATTTCAAACAAATGATTGAAAAAAAAGTAATAAAAACAACCAAAAACCCCGTTAAAAACAGAATGATGTGAAGGAAAGGAGACAAAGGGAGAGAGAGAAAGAGAAGGGAGAGAGATGGAAGTAACAAATGAATAAAGGGAGAAAAGGAGGACAAGGATGAACAAAGGAGAAGAAAGCAAGGAAAGAGAAAGGAGGGAAACAAGGAGAAGAGGGAGCAAATGGAGAGAGAGAGAGAGAGAGAGGGATGGAAGCAACAAATAAGGGGAGGAAGAAAGAAAGTAGGAAGTAAAAAAGAGGATGAAGAGATCAGAAGAAAACAAGGATGAAAAGCAAGGAAAGGAGAGGAAGACAGAAGGAAGGATGTAAGAAGGTACAGTAGGAATGAAAGTGACAGGAAAGAGTGAAATAGGAAGGAAGAAAGGAGGAGTAAAAAGCAAGAAAGATTAGAAGGAAAAAAGTTGATGTTTTTATGGAAAATGTTTCTTAAAAACCAACTCATTTTTTTTCAAGGACGAGCCTTTGAACGCAGCAACAGAGCGCTCTTATTCTCCTTCACAGGAGTATCCCAGCATGCATTGCCCTCGCGAGGCGTCGTGGGGATTTCTCTGCATTTGGCTGCAGAGGCCGCCTGTCAACACGCCCCGTCAACAAAGCTCTGTTGCCATGGCGACGCCCAAATATGGGGAAAAGAGACGCGGGCGGCCGAGGCCAAACTGCATTTTCTTCTCCTGTCAAGTCAATTGGAATGAACAGGGGAGTGAGTTAAAGGAGCCGATACTTCAGACGTGTCATCTGCACTTAGAGAGGGGGAGAGGGGGAGAGAGGGAGAGGGAGGGAGGGAGAGAGAGAGGGGGAGAGAGAGAGAGAGAGAGAGAGAGAGAGAGAGAGAGAGAGAGAGAGGATGTTTCTTCCATCTGGCTTCTCTCCGTCTCATTCTCACACGTTCAAAAAATAATACAAATCAACAACTGGAGATGTCAAATACATGAAAGGTTCCCGACCGATGTAGCAGCGGGCCGATATTATTGGCCGATATTATTGGCCGATATTATTGGCCGATATTATTGGCGATATCATTGGCCGATATTAGGCATTTCCCAAACAATCTGTATCAGCATTTATAATGGCTGATTTTTTCATAAATTTATATCTTTTATAAAATTATATACATTGTATATCAATTTAGAATATTTAGAAGAAGAAATCCAGTTATTCTGTCTCTCTACATACTACTCTCTACTGTTGTCTCTACATACTACTCTCTACTACTCTCTACTGTTGTCTCTACATACTACTCTCTACTGTTGTCTCTACATACTACTATCTACTGCTGTCTCTCTACATACTACTCTCTACTGCTGTCTCTACATACTACTCTCTACTGTTGTCTCTACATACTACTCTCTACAGTTGTCTCTACATACTACTCTCTACAGTTGTCTCTCTACATACTACTCTCTACTGTTGTCTCTACATACTACTATCTACTGCTGTCTCTACATACTACTCTCTACTGCTGTCTCTACATACTACTCTCTACTGTTGTCTCTCTACATACTACTCTCTACAGTTGTCTCTCTACATACTACTCTCTACAGTTGTCTCTCTACATACTACTCTCTACTGTTGTCTCTACATACTACTCTCTACTGCTGTCTCTACATACTACTCTCTACTGTTGTCTCTCTACATACTACTCTCTACTGCTGTCTCTCTACATACTACTCTCTACTGTTGTCTCTACATACTACTATCTACTGCTGTCTCTCTACATACTACTCTCTACTGCTGTCTCTACATACTACTCTCTACTGTTGTCTCTCTACATACTACTCTCTACAGTTGTCTCTCTACATACTACTCTCTACAGTTGTCTCTCTACATACTACTCTCTACTGTTGTCTCTCTACATACTACTCTCTACTGCTGTCTCTCTACATACTACTCTCTACTGCTGTCTCTCTACATACTACTCTCTACAGTTGTCTCTCTACATGCTACTCTCTACTGTTGTCTTTCTACATACTACTCTCTACTGTTGTCTTTCTACATACTACTCTCTACTGTTGTCTCTCTACATACTACTCTCTACTGTTGTCTCTCTACATACTACTCTCTATTGTTGTCTCTCTACATACTACTCTCTACAGTTGTCTCTCTACATACTACTCTCTATTGTTGTCTCTCTACATACTACTCTCTACTGTTGTCTCTCTACATGCTACTCTCTACATACTACTCTCTACATACTACTATCTACTGCTGTCTCTACATACTACTCTCTACTGTTGTCTCTACATACTACTCTCTACTGTTGTCTCTACATACTACTCTCTACATACTACTATCTACTGCTGTCTCTACATACTACTCTCTACTGTTGTCTCTACATACTACTCTCTACATACTACTCTCTACATACTACTCTCTACATACTACTCTCTACTGTTGTCTCTACATACTACTCTCTACTGTTGTCTCTACATACTACTCTCTACATACTACTATCTACTGCTGTCTCTACATACTACTCTCTACTGTTGTCTCTACATACTACTCTCTACATACTACTCTCTACTGTTGTCTCTACATACTACTCTCTACTGTTGTCTCTACATACTACTCTCTACTGTTGTCTCTACATACTACTCTCTACTGTTGTCTCTACATACTACTCTCTACATACTACTCTCTACATACTACTCCCTACTGTTGTCTCTACATACTACTCTCTACATACTACTCTCTACTGTTGTCTCTACATACTACTCTCTACATACTACTCTCTACTGTTGTCTCTCTACATACTACTCCCTACATACTACTCTCTACTGATGTCTCTCTACATACTACTCTCTACATACTACTTTCTACATACTACTCTCTACATACTACTCCCTACTGTTGTCTCTACATACTACTCTCTACATACTACTCTCTACATACTACTCTCTACTGTTGTCTCTACATACTACTCTCTACATACTACTCTTTACATACTACTCTCTACATACTACTCTCTACATACTACTCTCTACTGATGTCTCTCTACATACTACTCTCTACTGTTGTCTCTACATACTACTCTCTACATACTACTCTTTACATACTACTCTCTACATACTACTCTCTACATACTACTCTCTACTGTTGTCTCTCTACATACTACTCTCTACATAGTACTCTCTACATACTACTCTCTACATACTACTCTCTACATACTACTCTCTACATACTACTCTCTACTGTTGTCTCTCTACATACTACTTTCTACTGTTGTCTCTCTACATACTACTCTCTACATACTACTCTCTACTGTTGTCTCTACATACTACTGTCTACATACTACTCTCTACTGTTGTCTCTACATACTACTCTCTACATACTACTCTTTACATACTACTCTCTACATACTACTCTCTACATACTACTCTCTACTGTTGTCTCTACATACATACTCTCTACATAGTACTCTCTACATACTACTCTCTACATACTACTCTCTACATACTACTCTCTACATACTACTCTCTACTGTTGTCTCTCTACATACTACTTTCTACTGTTGTCTCTCTACATACTACTCTCTACATACTACTCTCTACTGTTGTCTCTACATACTACTCTCTACATACTACTCTCTACATACTACTCTCTACTGTTGTCTCTCTAACAGTAAAATGAGAAATGGAAACAAAGAACCAGGAGAATGAAGTCCCCCCCCCCCACCACTGCTATGTATTAAAGCCACACTAACAGATATGTTTTGAGTTAGTACCTAAAAATAGTCACATCTGTAATAGTGTGAATATCGGGGAGGGGTAGTTTGTTCCAGAGTCTCGGGGCAAGAGCCCCCCCCACCGTTTACCATGAGTCCAAACAGAAAACAGTCCCCTGCTTTGCCTGCTATAAGTGTTTTTCGGAGAATGTGTTGTCTATTACAGACCACCTCCTTTAATTTGGTGAAGATCCATCTGGAACAAGGGGTTTGGATCCCCCCCCGTCTCTTCGCCTGTCGTTGATAACAGGGGAGACTAAAAGCTGCAGCGACAGACTCTCTGAGGCCACACACAACTCTCATTTCCCACTTTTCATAGACATGTTAGAAAGTTTATAGATGTTTTTATTTCTTTAAATGAATGCAGCAGCAGCCGAGTCGACGTCGGGTTCAGTTACGACATCACTGAAAACCCCAAATCTCCACCAGAGTCACTGTCTGCTTCTTCTTTTAAAGACCTCCAACATTGAGTTTGTGTTTTTTATTAATATTGTGGTATTGTCAGAAGTGGGTAGTAACGAGGTACATTTACTTCTAGTAGTAGTTTAAAATCACGATTGATAGATAGATAGATAGATAGATAGATAGATAGATAGATAGATAGAAGCAGGCCAGACCATGATGCTGCCACCACCATGTTTGACAGTGGGGATGGTTTGTTGAGGGTGATGAGCTGTGTTGCTTTTACGCCAAACATATCGTTTTGCATTGTTGGTTTCATCTGACCAGAGCACCTTCTTCCACATGTTTGGTGTGTCTCCCAGGTGGCTTGTGGCAAACTTTAGACGAGACTTTTTATGGATATCTTTGAGAAATGGCTTTCTTCTTGCCACTCTTCCATAAAGGCCAGATTTGTGCAGTGTACGACTGATTGTTGTCCTATGGACAGACTCTCCCACCTCAGCTGTAGTTCTCTGCAGTTCATCCAGAGTGATCATGGGCCTCTTGGCTGCATCTCTGATCAGTCTTCTCCTTGTCTGAGCTGAAAGTTTAGAGGGACGGCCAGGTCTTGGTAGATTTGCAGTGGTCTGATACTCCTTCCATTTCAAAATGATCGCTTGCACAGTGCTCCTTGGGATGTTTAAAGCTTGGAAATCTTTCTGTATCCATATCCGGCTTTAAACTTCTCAAGACCAGTACCTGGGACCTGCCTGGTGTGTTCCTGGTTCTTCATGATGCTCTCTGGCTTGCCTGGTGTGTTCCTGGTTCTTCATGATGCTTTCTGGCTTTAAACTTCTCCAGACCAGTATCTGGGACATGCCTGGGGTGTTCCTGGTTCTTCATGATGCTCTCTGGCTTGCCTGGTGTGTTCCTGGTTCTTCATGATGCTTTCTGGCTTTAAACTTCTCCAGACCAGTATCTGGGACATGCCTGGGGTGTTCCTGGTTCTTCATGATGCTCTCTGGCTTGCCTGGTGTGTTCCTGGTTCTTCATGATGCTTTCTGGCTTTAAACTTCTCCAGACCAGTATCTGGGACATGCCTGGGGTGTTCCTGGTTCTTCATGATGCTCTCTGGCTTGCCTGGTGTGTTCCTGGTTCTTCATGATGCTTTCTGGCTTTAAACTTCTCCAGACCAGTATCTGGGACATGCCTGGGGTGTTCCTGGTTCTTCATGATGCTCTCCGGGTTTAAACTTCTCCAGACCAGTATCTGGGACCTGCCTGGTGTGTTCCTGGTTCTTCATGATTCTCTCTGGCTTTAAACTTCTCCAGACCATCACAGAGACGTGATTCCACACAGGTGGATTCTATTACTCATCAGTCCTTCAGGTCCACATTGGCTCATCAGAGATCCTCTCTGAACTTCTGGAGACAGTTTGCTGCACTGAAAGTAAGGGGGATGAATCATTTTGCACGCCGTTTTTTATTTGTTAAACATTTTTGTTCCACTTCATAATTGTGTTCCACTTGTTGATTCTTCACAAAAAATACAGTTTAAAGCCTGAAATGTGGAAAAAGGTCAAAGTTCAAGGGGGCCGAATATAGATAGATAGAGGTTAGATAGAGAGATATTTATTTATTGATCCCAATAAAATAGGAAATTTTGGTCTTACAGCAGCAAAATCAGTCACACAGCACAGAATATAAATATAATGAAATACTAAGATACAATATACATACATATAATATGCTTAAATGTAAATAAACCAGTTGTGCAGGTTGCTGGGTGTCTCAGACCATACCGGGGTTGAACGGCGTCCTGCCTGCGCTGGTGCCCCCCCCCCCCCCCCCCCCCCCCCCCCCCCCCCCCCCCCCCCCCCCCCCCCCCCCCCCCCCCCCCCCCCCCCCCCCCCCCCCCCCCCCCCCCCCCCCCCCCCCCCGGCCGCCAGGGGGTTTCTGACCAGGGTAGACGCTCCACATGACGCCCTCTCTCTTTGACAGTGCGGTCGAGTAATCCGATCCAGGTCTCGGAGGAACAAGACCACAATGAGAAGTGGAGGCTGTACAGCAGCACCTACTGCAGCTCTACAGCCTCTCTGCCGCTCCGCAGCCACGCGTCTGGGGGAGTCTGGGTAAATATAGACTTACTCTCTGTAAATGTTTTCCTTACCATAATTTGAATTTTATTATAAACCTATACAGTCTAACGAGCCAGTGAAAAAGCAGCCGCATTCAGCAATAAACAAGAGAGCGGCTGCTGAACACGGAGACACTCAGACTCATTTATTTATTTTATTTCTTCATTTATTAGACAGGGACAGTGTACATTAACATTGTTGTAAATGCACCAGAATTATCCAAAAGGCTGTTTTTCATCCGTTGTTCCCGGGACAGATCTGGGAATAGTCTCCCTAAAAAAACAACAATAAGCAGATTACAGTGAAGAATACAGAAATAAAAAGCAGTAAAACAGATGTAACTCTTCAAATCCCATTGATAAATATAACGTCCCCCACAGCGAGGACACATGCCCAGGAGCAACAACGCAGTACACACCACCAGGGGTCCAGCCCCAAGGGTTTGCTCCAAAGCCCCCAATATTTAGGGTTGTACAGTAACTTTAACTTTGTGTTGGACCGGAAAACCAATGGCTACGTTGGGGACTTCCCATTTCTCCAACGTCCCATTGCTCCAACCATATAGGCTTGTTATATAGGTTAGGACAGCCGATTGGTGGGGGGTTAGGACCTGAACGTATGGGGGTACGTTATGGGGAATTTGGGACACTAAACTGCAAACCGGTGCAGAGATTGTGTGGATTAGGCTAGATAATCATTCATATAACGCGGTGGCTAAGTGGTTAGCCCGGTAGCTAAGGGGTTAGCGCGGTGGCTAAGTTGTTAGCATGGTGGCTAAGTGGTTAGCACGGTGGCTAAGGGGTTAGCAGGGTGGCTAAGGGGTTAGCAGGGTGGCTAAGTGGTTAGCAGGGTGGCTAAGGGGTTAGCAGG
Source organism: Etheostoma perlongum (assembly GCA_026937815.1). Classification (NCBI taxonomy): domain Eukaryota; kingdom Metazoa; phylum Chordata; class Actinopteri; order Perciformes; family Percidae; genus Etheostoma; species Etheostoma perlongum. The sequence continues at coordinate 6,194,475 of CM049393.1, read as the reverse complement.
GTGGCTAAGTGGTTAGCAGGGTGGCTAAGGGGTTAGCAGGGTGGCTAAGGGGTTAGCAGGGTGGCTAAGGGGTTAGCCCGGTAGCTAAGGGGTTAGCGCGGTGGCTAAGGGGTTAGCACTTCTGCCTCACAACAAGAAGGTTCTTGGTTTGAATCCAGGTCGTCCCGGGCCTTTCTGTGTGGAGTTAGCATGTTCTCCCCGTGTTTGCGTTGGTTTCCTCCGGGTGCTCCGATTTCTTCCCACCATAAAGAAATGCATGCTGGGTAACTAGGACTATAGTTGAAAAATAGCTGATTGGCTAACACTGGTGCATTTATGGAAATGTTGACATTGTCCTAAATAAACAAATTAAATAGAGAAGCCACACGCTCAGGACCTAGCCATGCACCATGGAGAGATGTGGGGGGGGGGTCGCATTGTGCCTGGCTGAAGGGCACTTGGCAGCACCCAGGAGGTGAAGGGGCATCTCTCCAACTACTAATACACACTATGTACTTTGGTCCTCTGGTTCCCAACCCAACTCGCTATGGACTGAGCTACCCCCCCCTCTTAGTTAATAAACTAGAGAATGTATGTATAGTATTGTACTGTATAGTGTATTTATTGTATTGTATTTAAGCTCTGTAGCATACATGTAATTTCCATTTTTATGGATGAAATAAACTTGTCTGCAGACATTGTGTTGAGATTGTTCTTTTTAAAAGTCGTCGGGTCATTTGGGAAGGCAACATGACATCATGTCTTTAGTTGTTTAGTTCAGAAATGAACTAGCTTATCATCTCTGATGTTGAAAGAAGAAAGTGAATCGATACTCGGACTAATGAAGACAACGTTTCCCTCTCAGTCTCCCCGAGTGGAAATACTGTAAATGTTCCTGATATCCGGAGTGTGTGTACTTCATTACTTTCTGTCCACATGTACACAGTTCCCTACAGAGATATGAGGTCAGGACTTCTTCTTTAATCCCTTCTGGACCCATCAAACGTTCCTCCTCCACATTTTTTAAGAGCTGTCTGCCATTTGCAGCCTGAAGCCGCTGCAGCAGGTTTCTGTGGCCTCCAGTGGAAAGAAAGCAAAGGAGCGAAGGAGGTCGCGTTATTAAAAAACCGACTCCACTACTGCTTATTATCTTCTGTCAGACTCGGCATGTGTTTTTCAGGAGGTGTGGACATGGGAGTATTTACGAGCTCTGTTTTTAATAGACTGTTCCTCTTAGACTCTAACAAATGCGTCTCATTACACCCCGGCTGCAGTAATGGCTGGTGGCAGCGCTCTGATCCACGACTGCAGCCCGTTAACATGTGGCTGGAGGAGTGTTAATCTCTCGCACTCTCAGCCACGTTCCCCACATGCCTGACTGGGACGAAAACCAGCGCTGGAATCAGGGTTTCTGTTCCCATTAAAAGGTCTAGTCGCAGCACCCAAAGCGTTCTGGGCGCCACACAAACCGAATGAATGTTAACATCAAAACAAACTAAATGGGCCGTATACTTTGGTAGTTTAAAGGTGTCCTGCCACACAAAACTCTGTGTGTGTGTGTGTGTGTGTGTGTGTGTGTGTGTGTGTGTGTGCCACTGAAAAGAAATAAGACCAATCACAACAGCTCATTAATATTCATGAGCTGAGTCAAGGAGGCTGATAGCCAGGCTCTCATTGGCTAGCTGTTAGCCAACGTCCCCCCCTCTCTTTTTTTCCTGCACTACTTACATTTTATATTTTATATTTTTATAATTCGTGTTGACACTGTAAAGGGGTTGCTTCAATCTTGTTGCACAGGTACTGCACTTATATGCTTGTATAATGATAATAAATAATGACAATAAAGGCTTTCTATTCTATTCTATAGAACATATACTCGTGAAACTGTAACAGAATGTCCCTTCGGGGATCAATAATGTATTTCTGATTCTGATTCTGATTTACTTGCTGACTAAAACCACTTGATTGAGTCTCTCAGGGCAACCTCCTCACCTTCCTCCAGATCCAGAAGCTGGAGGAAGGGGGGTGGGGGGGGGCTAAGTGAAGTAGAAAATGAGCTCAGAACTGGGCAGACCGCAGGATCCCTCCGCCGAGCTCCAAGGCCCGGCACCCGGCGCGAGCAGAGAGCACGCGGGCCCGGTGCCATGTTTGGAATAAGTGAAAGAAAAATGGAAGTCTCTCTGAAGGGACAAGGTTAGAAGAAGTTTCGGTTTATTTTCCATAATCAGGATGTTGGATTGGGTAAAAGTCTCTTTTTCAGTCTTATTATCCAAAATGTGATGCGAGGCTTGGCGCCGGAGAGCGGTGAACACAGAGCTCAGTGTTTCTTAACAACAGGGTCATCGAACGGTTCTCTGCGTCGACGGTGTTGTTCCCTCTTTGCTAGAAATTCAGTTTTATTGTATGTATGTTGTATTGTATGTCATTATACATAAGTCCAGTACCTGTGCAACGAGATTCAAACAAATCCCCTTTACAGTGTCAACATGAAATATAAAAATATAAAACTATTGGTGTATCAAAAGTCCTGAGTATTAAATATTGCACTGTAATGGAATTAAAATTAAATGGTCAAAGTACTACATTACCCATGAGCCACTGCGGCAATGAATTCCACCTGGCACACGGGACAAAGCCTGTGGCTCGGCCAGCGATGACAAAGTGGTTTTACCTTTATTATTATTATTATTATTATTAATATTATTATTATTATTTAATGATGACCTTATCACAGGTGATCCACTAGGGGAAGGGGTCCAGCTGGGTGGAGGTCTTGGGGAAGACCCAGGACTATGGATGGATGGATGATGATAGATGGATGGATGATGGAGGATGGATGGATCACAAAAAGTAATCAAAAAAGTCAAAAAGTCAGAAAAACTTCAAAAAATTGAAAGACATCAGAAAAACCTTAAAAAATGAAAATAAACATTGAAAACAAAGATAAATAAATTAAAAACTTCAGAAAAAGTGACAAAAAACAACAAAACCGTAAAAGTATTTCATCAATGAACTGTTTCCATGTTGAACGTTAGTCATTCTGCAGACACTAGTTACGACTTCTGGAACCTGCAGCTATGAAAATACACACTTCTTAAGCTCACACATGCAGGTGAATAACTCCCACTTTATTCAGCCATTACATCACACGTTCTCAACACAAACTCTGAACAGAAGTGCAGACAAATTAGCTAAAATATGGAGTGTGGTGAAGGGAAAGAGCCATGATATCTTATGTAATTACCTGAGATCCTTCCACATTTTCAGCCTGTATTTTGACGCACGCTACGGAAAACTCTCAAAGGTCACAGCAATTATTGCACAAATGAATAAGAGCAGTGTAGGTAAGGCATGGAGTTCAATGGTGGCCTTAGAGGGGGCTGCGGGGGGCGGGGGGGGCGATGACATCACACGTCAAATAAATGTCCACACACCGACTCCAGTCCACTCAGGAACGATGTCCTCGGCTTTCACTCAGAGAAGTCGCCCCAGTTGCTCTTCTCTCGCTGCTCTCCTCAGTGTTAAAGTGTCACAGGTTGTAGTGACCATCGGGGGGGGAGGGGGAAGGGGGGGGGGCAGAAGGTGGTGAAATCAACATACTTCTGAGGAAACCTCGGACTTCAACCAGACTCTGTTCCCCCCCAAAAAATAAGGTATGAAGGCGGGGGGGACATCTCAGTCACTCTTCAAAGTTAAAGGTGCTGCAGGACTGTGGAGATCCAGGATTTAGCGTCAACTTCTCAGTCCCCCCCTCCCCCCTTCTGCTGACGGTCCACCAAGCCCCTCCCCCTTCTGCTGACGGTCTAATAAGCCCCTCCCCCTTCTGCTGACGGTCTCCCAAGCCCCTCCCCCTTCTGATAACGGTCTCATAAGACCCTCCCCCTTCTGCTGATGGTCTCATAAGACCCTCCCCTTCTGATAATGGTCTCATAAGACCCTCCCCCTTCTGATAATGGTCTCATAAGACCCTCCCCCTTCTGCTGACGGCCTCCCAAGCCCCTCCCCCTTCTGCTGATGGTCTCCCAAGCCCCTCCCCTTCTGCTGACAGTCTCATAAGCCCCTCCCCCTTTTGATAACAGTCTCATAAGCCCTGATGGTCTCATAAGACCCTCCCCCTTCTGCTGACGGCCTCCCAAGCCCTCCCCCCATTCTTCTAACTAACTAACTCAACTCTTCTAACCAGGGACTACTGGTGGTCCCATGCGCTCTCAGTACTGTGCACCACCCCCCCCCTCTCTGTTCTTCTTCTGCACTACTTACATTTTATATTTTTATATTTTGTGTTGACACTGTAAAGGGGTTTTGCTTCAGTCTCGTTGCACAGGTGCTACACCTGTGTATAGTGAAAGCTTATAATAAAGGCTTCCTATCTATCTATCTATCTATCTAGAAACATCCCACTGTGAAGGTTTCTGTCCCCATGTCCTCTAACTCTGAGACATGAGAAGGCTCTCTGGATTTGGTGTGTAGCGACCGCTCTGGCCTGTAGGGGACGCTGCCACGGCTTTCAGACCTCTGCAATGTAAAACCCACCCGGTCCAATAACACTCACCAAACATAACAAATGACTTATTTGTGGAGAGTTCATTAAACGACTCTTAGGCCGCAGTAAGTGCCTCCTCATAACGAGGGATGACGCTCTTCTGTTTCCATTTATCAAGACTTCACAGTAAGTTGCTGCTGACAGTTGAGGCCAGCTCGTCTACCGGCCCTCGCCTCGGTTTATTCCCCCAATCAGGGCTCTACACCCCCCCTCCATACCAGCGGATCAGCGGTGCCGCCCACGCCCTGGAGCCGCTTGTTACCCGAGTGATTGTATGAAACGCCAGTTCATCAGCAAGGCTGAATCATCTCTCGGAGGGTCCCCCTTCAGGGAGATGTGTCGCTCGGCATCCAGGAGCAAAACTCAAAGCTCTTTACCCCCAAAAACTCAAAGCTACACAGGCTAATTACTGCCAGGCTCTACAGGCTCGCCAGGCTCTACACCGCCAGGCTCTACACCGCCTGGCTCTACACCGCCAGGCTCTACACCGCCTGGCTCTACACCGCCAGGCTCTACACCGCCAGGCTCTACACCGCCAGGCTCTACACCGCCAGGCTCTACACAGCCAGGCTCCACCTACCGCCAGGCTCCACCTACCGCCCGGCTCTACACCGCCAGGCTCCACCTACCCAGGCTCTACACCGCCCGGCTCTACACCGCCAGGCTCTACACCGCCAGGCTCTACACCGCCCGGCTCTACACCGCCCGGCTCTACAACGCCTGACTCTACACAGCCCGGCACGCCAGGCTCTACACCGGGAATCACTGGGCTCTATTTGACACCTTGATTAAGGTGTTGGACACCGTCTACACCCAGCCCTGGAAGAAGAGGCTCTACACCGAGAGAGAGGCTCTAGAGGCTCTAGCCCGGCTCTAGAGGCTCTAGAGGCTCCACCTACCGACACCGCCCGGCTCTACACCGCCCGGCTCTACACCACCAGGCTCCACAGACAGTAAAGGCTCCACCTACCGAGGCTCCAGAGACACGCCAGGCTCCACCTACCGCCCGGCTCTACACCGGGGGGGCTCTACACCACCAGGCTCCACCTACCGGGCTCTACATCATCTCAGCTGATATATGACCAGGCATCATCTCAGCACCTTGATTCAGGTGTTGGACACCGTCTGCCATCATCATCTCAGCTGATATATGACATCATCATCTCAGCTGATATATGACATCATCATCTCAGCTGATATATGACATCATCATCTCAGTTTGACCTGTAGTCGTTATATTGTTGCTAGGTTACTTTATAGATTATAAACTACATGAGTGCAGTTTGCCTGTGAGCATAATCGGAAGAAAATCTCTCCACTGGTTGGAGCAGCCTGCAGTCCCCCCCACCCTCCCCACCCCCAGTGTTGGCCCTCTCTGGTATGTAAACAGAGCGTTAGTCAGCGTCAGTGATCCAGAGTTTCCACAGCTGGATGGGGGGGCCACCAGGGGCGTCGCACACATGACTAATAAAGGTGTCATTAAAGCTGGTTTTCACAGGCAGGTAGACCTTGGCAGGTTGTTGTCTGTAGTCTGGGTCCCAGGAGGGTGGGAGGACTGGGGGGGGGACGGAAGGACTGGGGGGGCGGGGGACTGGGGAGGATGGGATGACTGGGGGGGATGGGAGGACTGGGGGAACGGATGAACTGAGGGGAGACTCGTAACGGAGTATTTTTACAGTGTGGATATAGTAGTTTTACTGCAGTGAAGGATCTGAGTACTTGCTCCGCTCGGTGAAACACAACTTCCAACGAGTGATCACAGCGCGGCAGCCGGCCAGGCCCCGTTACACGTTTACAGGCAATTAAAAGGCGATTTATCACGGTCGTCTTAAAGGTGCCTAACCACAGGCTCTGGTCTACAGAGGGCCCAGCTCTAATGGGGGGGGCAGAAACCTGCTGCTCACACAGCACCAGGGCTCATATGGTCCTGGGATTATTCCCAATGTTCAGAGGACATTCGGATTTGACATGTTTACCCCTTGTGTTGTCCTCCTGGGATAAAAAACGGACAAATATTTGACATTGTTGTCTCTTTTTCAGACTTTATCATGGTCAATAACCCTCATTTATATAGAATTATACCTAATATTTGCGTTAAAAAAGCAGAAATCATGAATTATTTTGACTAATGCGTGTTATATGACGCTAAAGGAGCGTGTTATACGACGCTAAAGGAGACGACCAAGCGTGTTATATGACGCTAAAGGAGACGACCAAGCGTGTTATAGCGTGTTATATGACACTAAAGGAGACAACCAAGCGTGTTATATGACGCTAAAGGAGACAACCAAGCGTGTTATAAGACGCTAAAGGAGACGACCAAGCGTGTTATAAGACGCTAAAGGAGACGACCAAGCGTGTTATAAGACGCTAAAGGAGACGACCAAGAGTGTTATATGACACTAAAGGAGACAACCAAGCGTGTTATATGACGCTAAAGGAGACAACCAAGCGTGTTATATGACGCTAAAGGAGACGACCAAGCGTGTTATAAGACGCTAAAGGAGACGACCAAGAGTGTTATATGACGCTAAAGGAGACGACCAAGAGTGTTATATGACGCTAAAGGAGACAACCAAGCGTGTTATATGACGCTAAAGGAGACAACCAAGCGTGTTATATGACGCTAAAGGAGACAACCAAGAGTGTTATATGACGCTAAAGGAGACGACCAAGCATGTTATATGACGCTAAAGGAGACGACCAAGCGTGTTATATGACGCTAAAGGAGACGACCAAGCGTGTTATATGACGCTAAAGGAGACAACCAAGCGTGTTATATGACGCTAAAGGAGACAACCAATCGTGTTATATGACGCTAAAGGAGACAACCAAGAGTGTTATATGACGCTAAAGGAGATGACCAAGCGTGTTATATGACGCTAAAGGAGACGACCAAGCGTGTTATATGACGCTAAAGTAGACGACCAAGCGTGTTACATGACGTTAAAGGAGACAACCAAGCGTGTTATATGACGCTAAAGGAGACAACCAAGCATGTTATATGACGCTAAAGGAGACGACCAAGCATGTTATATGACGCTAAAGGAGACGACCAAGCGTGTTATAGCGTGTTATATGACACTAAAGGAGACAACCAAGCGTGTTATAAGACGCTAAAGGAGACGACCAAGCGTGTTATAAGACGCTAAAGGAGACGACCAAGAGTGTTATATGACACTAAAGGAGACAACCAAGCGTGTTATATGACGCTAAAGGAGACAACCAAGCGTGTTATATGACGCTAAAGGAGACAACCAAGCGTGTTATAAGACGCTAAAGGAGACGACCAAGCGTGTTATATGACGCTAAAGGAGACGACCAAGCGTGTTATATGACACTAAAGGAGACAACCAAGCGTGTTATATGACGCTAAAGGAGACAACCAAGCGTGTTATAAGATGCTAAAGGAGACGACCAAGCGTGTTATATGACGCTAAAGGAGACAACCAAGCGTGTTATATGACGCTAAAGGAGACAACCAAGCGTGTTATATGACGCTAAAGGAGACAACCAAGCGTGTTATATGACGCTAAAGGAGACAACCAAGAGTGTTATATGACGCTAAAGGAGACAACCAAGCATGTTATATGACGCTAAAGGAGACGACCAAGCGTGTTATATGACGCTAAAGTAGACGACCAAGCGTGTTACATGACGTTAAAGGAGACAACCAAGCGTGTTATATGACGCTAAAGGAGACAACCAAGCATGTTATATGACGCTAAAGGAGACGACCAAGCATGTTATATGACGCTAAAGGAGACAACCAAGCGTGTTATAAGACGCTAAAGGAGACGACCAAGAGTGTTACATGACGCTAAAGGAGACAACCAAGCATGTTATATGACGCTAAAGGAGACAACCAAGCGTGATATATGACGCTAAAGTAGACAACCAAGCGTGTTATATGACGCTAAAGGAGACGACCAAGCGTGTTACATGACGCTAACGGAGACTTTTTTGTCATGTCAGATGTGAGCAGCCTCCTCCTCCTCCTTTTCCCTGCTCTTCCTCCCAGTAGCCATCAGCAGCCTGCAGCGGTTTGTTAAACCAAAAGCTCATTTAATGTTTTACACACTTCTTTAAATGACTCTGAGCCTGGATGGTTTCCTGAAGAATGACCCACAGACGCCCATGGAGGCGACAGCTTCGCCCTGCGCCTGTAACCACAACACCACAACAGCAACATGACTCACGCCCAGCCGGCTAATATGGATTCCTCTTTATACGAGCGCCATAAATGTGATTAAAAACAACACTTGACATGTTGTATTTGTGATCATGGTGTAGACAGGATGTCAAACTACCAATAAAACGTGTCTTGGGGCAGAAATTGTTGCCATATTGAGATGATGACACAGGCATGGAGGACGTTGTTCAAATTCTGTTTCTGATTCTTTTTAAAAAAGAAGAAGCAGTTGAAGACTTTTTTATTTAGAATCCGTTCTCCCTCCCAACTCGTAAAATACGGCAAAAATCCCCCTTCAGCAGAGCAGCAGCTCACGCCGTAAGATGACAAATATTAACACTCCTGTTGTCCTCCGCTCAAATTTGACCCTTTTACAAAACCTTTCTATATCAGAACTGTGACAAAAGAAGGTCGAAAAAAGTAACAAATGTTGGAAAAAAATACAAAAACACAGAAAAAATCCAAACTTTTTTTTTAATGCTGCAAAAGTGACAAAAAAACCATCAAAAACATTGGAAAATGCAAAAAAAAAAAAAACATGATTTCAAAAAACATCAAAAGTGACAAAAACCTTGTTAAAACTTGACAAAAACAATTAAAATAAACAAAAATGTGACAAAAAGATTTGAATAAAATAGAGAAAAAGCCTCATTGCATCACTGTCTGCTACCTTGAACCTCTGCAGACTCTTTTGCTTATAATTCGACCACAATTATTATTAACAGTATATGATATTATTAGCAGGTGTGATGTAGGGTCTAGACAAAGAGCACTTAGAAAGCCTCCTTATAAACATGTTCTGCTTTTCTAACTCAAAGATTAGGTGTATTATCCTTTAAATGAGGATCATTGACCATGTATTGACCAAAAGTTAATAAGTTAGTGTTATGTAGTGTTGAAAACGTCAAAACAAGTGTTGACGGGCTGTCACATTATTTACTAGTTACTTTAGATATTATTATTTTAATCATCGTTAAGACATCTTTTTATATTCATTCTAATTGAAAGCTTAAAGGGCCCATATTCTGCTCATTTTCAGGTTCATAATTGTATTTTGAGGTTTTACCAGAATAGGTTTCCATGGTTTCATTTTCTAAAAACACCATATTTTTGATGTACTGCACATTGCTGCAGCTCCTCTTTTCCCCCTGTGTGTTGAGCTCTCTGTTTTATCTACAGAGTGAGACATCTCACTTCTGTTCTATCTATGTTGGGAGTCGCACATGCTCAGTACCTAGGTAAGGACTACTAGCCAGTCAGGAGCAGAGTAAGAGGCAAAAAGCCTCCTTATAAACATGTTCTGCTTTTCTAACTCAAAGATTAGGTGTATTATCCTTTAAATGAGGATCATTGACCATGTATTGACCAAAAGTTAATAAGTTAGTGTTATGTAGTGTTGAAAACGTCAAAACAAGTGCTGAAAAAAGGGACAAAAAAGTAAGAACAAGTTAAAAACATTGATTAAAAGCGTCAACAAGAGGGTTGATTTTGATGTGAAGACAACACAAGGGTTAATCATACGCTGTCCAACACACATATGTGCGGTCCGACCTGTGCAGGGACGTTGTTCTTGTGATTTCAGTGCAGGTGTGGCGCTGTTTGCCTCAGCGGGGCCAGGTGGGGGGGAAGGCCCGGTTAGTGGAGTGACCATCAGTCATAGTGACAGTGCAGAGGGGGGGGGGTAAGTCAGGCCGCCATGAGAAGAGCGAGACACAACCACCTCTGTCCTCAGCAGGTAAGGATAAACAAGCTCACCACTTCAGACCTCACACACTAACCAGGAACACACACACTAACCAGGAACACACACACTAACCAGGAACACACACACTAACCAGGAACACACACACTAACCAGGAACACACACACTAACCAGGAACACTAACCAGGACCTCACACTAACCAGGACCTCACACACTAACCAGGAACACACACACTAACCAGGAACACTAACCAGGAACACACACACTAACCAGGAACACACACACTAACCAGGAACACACACACTAACCAGGAACACAACCAGGAAACAGGAACCACAACACTAACCAGGAACACACACACTAACCAGGAACACACACACTAACCAGGAACACACACACTAACCAGGAACACACACACTAACCAGGAACACACACACACACAACCAGGAACACACACACACTAACCAGGAACACACACACTAACCAGGAACACACAACCAGGAACACACACACACTAACCAGGAACACTAACCAGGAACACACACACTAACCAGGAACACACACACTAACCAGGAACACACACTAACCAGGAACAACACACAACCAGGAACACACACACACTAACCAGGAACACACACAGTAACCAGGAACACACACACACTAACCAGGAACACACACACACTAACCAGGAACACACACACACTAACCAGGAACACACACACACTAACCAGGAACACACACACACTAACCAGGAACACACACACTAACCAGGAACACACACACTAACCAGGAACACACACACACTAACCAGGACACACACACTAACCAGGAACACACACACTAACCAGGAACACACACACACTAACCAGGAACACACACACACTAACCAGGAACACACACACTAACCAGGAACACACACACTAACCAGGAACACACACACTAATCAGGAACACACACACTAACCAGGAACACACACAGTAACCAGGAACACACACACTAACCAGGAACACACACACTAACCAGGAACACACACACTAACCAGGAACACACACACACTAACCAGGAACACACACACTAACCAGGAACACACACACTAACCAGGAACACACACAAACCAGGAACACACACACTAACCAGGAACACACACACTAACCAGGAACACACACACTAACCAGGAACACACACACTAACCAGGAACACACACTAACCAGGAACACACACACTAACCAGGAACACACACACTAACCAGGAACACACACACTAACCAGGAACACACACACTAACCAGGAACACACACACTAACCAGGAACACACACACCAGGCCTAACCAGGAACACACACACTAACCAGGAACACACACTAACCAGGAACACACACCAATAACCAAATTGAACACACCTTCCCCCACCAAGAACACACACAAAAGGAACACACACTAACCAGGAACCAGGAACACACACTAACCAGGAACACTAGAACAAGTCAAAGGTTCATCCATGTCTGCTCATTTCAGGTTCATAATTTTTTGAGGTTGCACCACTATTGCTGCAGATCCTGTTTTCACCCTGTGGGTTTAACCAGGAACACTAACCAGGAACACACACTAACCAGGCCCACATGCCGCTGGGACACATGCACTCACAAATTAAAAGAAATCAGACTTCCAACTCGACTTGGACTCTTATCACCAATGACTCGTGACTTCAAATCTAAAAAAGGTTCATACCTTCCCCCATGCACAAAGATCATATGTTATTTATAGCGCTCATATTCTGCTCATTTTCAGGTTCATAATTGTATTTTGAGGTTGCACCAAATAGTTTTCCATGGTTTTGTTTTCTAAAAACACCATATTTTTGTTGTACTGCACATTGCTGCAGATCCTGTTTTCACCCTGTGTGTTTAGGTCTCTGTTTTATCTCCAGAGTGAGACATCTCTGCTAGAATTAGCTGGTAACTTTAAGGGAAGGTCTGTTAGGGAATGTCTTAGGGGACCACTAAGGTCTATATAAAGAGACTTCAGATACAGTATTAGGGACCACTAAGGTCTATATAAAAGAGACTTCAGATACAGTATTAGGGACCACTAAGGTCTATATAAAGAGACTTCAGATACAGTATTAGGGGACCACTAAGGTCTATATAAAAGAGACTTCAGATACAGTATTAGGGACCACTAAGGTCTATATAAAAAGAGACTTCAGATACAGTATTAGGGACCACTAAGGTCTATATAAAAGACTTCAGATACAGTATTAGGGACCACTAAGGTCTATATAAAAGAGACTTCAGATACAGTATTAGGGACCACTAAGGTCTATATAAAAGAGACTTCAGATACAGTATTAGGGGACCACTAAGGTCTATATAAAGAGACTTCAGATACAGTATTAGGGACCACTAAGGTCTATATAAAAGAGACTTCAGATACAGTATTAGGGACCACTAAGGTCTATATAAAGAGACTTCAGATACAGTATTAGGGACCACTAAGGTCTATATAAAGAGACTTCAGATCCAGTATTAGGGGACCACTAAGGCCTATATAAAATCAGGGGTCAGATACAGTATTAGGGACCACTAAGGTCTATATAAAAGAGACTTCAGATACAGTATTAGGGACCAGGTGCACCTGAGCTTCAGAACTACAGTATTAGGGATTGGTCTATATAAAAGAGACTTCAGATACAGTTGGGACCACTAAGGTCTATATAAAAGAGACTTCAGATCCACCCTAACCATCAACAGGCCCAGACTCAAGGCTAACCAGGAACACAATGAGCCTAGTAAAACACACTCTTAACAAGATCAGGGTCTTCAATACTGACTTCCTACTGAAGACGTGAATCTTTAAAACCACAGATATATAGTTACCTAAAACAGCTGATCACTGAAGTTTTCACCAAACAAACAGAAGGAAGCAGGGACTGTAATGGGAGATTTAACAAGTTAGTCTTCAATACTGACTTCCGTTAGCTCTTTAAAACCACAGTAGCCTAAAACAGTGAGTGGCCTGGTGTTTATAAACAAACAGGTGGACTGTAATGTGCATTGCGCCGGCCTACGTGTGGCCTGGTGCATCGAGCAGGCGTATGTGTGTGTGTGTGTGTGTGTGTGTGTGTGTGTGTGTGTGTGTGTGAGACCTCTGAGCTTATTACCTGGGTCCTGCCAAAATGTCTCTAAGCAGGAAGCCCCCTGAGAGTACACAGTGTTTACCTGCGTGTCTGTGTGTGTTTACTCGTGCATGTGGCCTGTGGCAGGTGCTGTGGATTCCCGTCAGACGTGGGGGGGTTGAGGTTGTGGTTTGGGTCTCACAGCTCGGACCACCAGCAGTTTGCTGTGCGGCCTCGGCTCAGGGCTCGGGGGCTTGGGCCTCGGGGATCGGGGGCTCGGGGGCTCGGTGCTCGGGGGCTTGGGGGTCGGGGCTCGGGGGGTCGGGGGGTCGGGGGCTCGGGGCTACCAACATTACACCCAGTCTACCATAGTACCTCACGTCATAGTACCTCTCATGGTCATTGCGTTTCTGGGAGTGATTTTTATTTTAATTCATGGATATATGTGTGTATATGTGTGTATATGTGTGTAAATGTGTGATATATGTGTGTATATGTGTGTATTTGTGTCTATCAGGCCAGTCGCTCTGAGCGCGCTCAGAAGCAGCTCTCAGTCCCCGGCCACACACTCATCAAACCTGACAGGTTAATGAACGAGGGAACAAACCACACCACCACTTCTCTGCTGTGTGTGTGTGTGTGTGTGTGTGTGTGTGTGTGTGTGTGTGTGTGTGTGTGTGTGTGTGAGTGTCTACTGAACGGCGGGGGCTCGACCTGGGTAATGCTCCCTTTATGGGGGCTCGGCCGGGGGCTCGGCCGGGGGAATGCTCCCTTTACAGCGGCTGTCCTAAACAGGGTTGACCGGGCTGTCACACTCTTGTGTGAGTTGCTTCATTAATATTATTTACTAGTTACTTTAGTTATTATTATTTTAATCATCGTTAAGACATCTTTTTATATTCATTCTAAATGAAAGCTTAAAGTGCCCATATTCTGCTCATTTTCAGGTTCATAATTGTATTTTGAGGTTTTACCAGAATAGGTTTCCATGGTTTCATTTTCAAAAAACACCATATTTTTGATGTACTGCACATTGCTGCAGCTCCTCTTTTCACCCTGTGTGTTGAGCTCTCTGTTTTATCTACAGAGGGAGACATCTCACTTCTGTTCCATCTATGTTGGGAGTCGCACATGCTCAGTACCTAGGTAAGGACTACTAGCCAGTCAGAAGCAGAGTATGAGGGTCCTGACAGTACCTAGGTAAGGACTACTAGCCAGTCAGAAGCAGAGTATGAGGGTCCTGACAGTACCTAGGTAAGGACTACTAGCCAGTCAGAAGCAGAGTATGAGGGCCCTGACAGTACCTAGGTAAGGACTACTAGCCAGTCAGAAGCAGAGTATGAGGGCCCTGACAGTACCTAGGTAAGGACTACTAGCCAGTCAGAAGCAGAGTATGAGGGCCCTGACAGTACCTAGGTAAGGACTACTAGCCAGTCAGAAGCAGAGTATGAGGGTCCTGACAGTACCTAGGTAAGGACTACTAGCCAGTCAGAAGCAGAGTATGAGGGCCCTGACAGTACCTAGGTAAGGACTACTAGCCAGTCAGAAGCAGAGAATGAGAGTCCTGACAGTACCTAGGTAAGGACTACTAGCCAGTCAGAAGCAGAGTATGAGGGCCCTGACAGTACCTAGGTAAGGACTACTAGCCAGTCAGAAGCAGAGTATGAGGGCCCTGACAGTACCTAGGTAAGGACTACTAGCCAGTCAGAAGCAGAGTATGAGGACCCTGACAGTACCTAGGTAAGGACTACTAGCCAGTCAGGAGCAGAGTATGAGGGTCCTGACAGTACCTAGGTAAGGACTACTAGCCAGTCAGGGGCAGAGTATGAGGGTCCTGACAGTACCTAGGTAAGGACTACTAGCCAGTCAGAAGCAGAGTATGAGGACCCTGACAGTACCTAGGTAAGGACTACTAGCCAGTCAGGAGCAGAGTATGAGGGTCCTGACAGTACCTAGGTAAGGACTACTAGCCAGTCAGGAGCAGAGTATGAGGGTATGGAGCAGGTTGTGAGCAGTGTGTGTGATGGCGGCCCTCCCAGACCTCTCTCTGGTTCTGCTCCCAGCAGCCCCCGCTGCTCCCAAACCTCAGGCATCGCCACAAATGGCTGCGGCGGCTGCCAACACACACAGGGAGAAAGCTGTGAGTCTGACTCGCTCGCTGTAAACACCGCCAGCTGGAACGCCCGTGGGGGGGCGGGATTCCACACGCTGCTAAATAAATCTGCCCTTTCTGTTTTTGAGGCAGAGGTGATGTCATCGAGACGCCAGTGGAGAGCGGCAGAGCGTGGGCTCGGGCGCTCCGGTTGGCTGCGGACGGCGTGGGCGGGGCCGGTGGAGGACACCGTGTCATCACTGTGGGACGAGACCCAGGGCAGTGTGGGAACTCTATTTCTGGGTCTCCAGCCCTGAATGTCTCCCCCCCAAACCCTGAATGTTGAGGGTTTTAACATAACATAACATAACATAACATAACATAACATAACATAACATAACATAACATAACATAACATAACATAACGTAACGTAACGTAACGTAACATGACAGTTTCTACAGGACTTATAGAAACAGAAATATCAGACAGAACATTGATATAGGGCAACATGAAGACAACATGAGGACAACATGAGAACAACATGAGGACAACATGAGGACAACATGAGGACAACATGAGGACAACATGAGGACAACATGAGGACAACATGAAGACAACATGGGGACAACATGAAGACTACATGAGGACAACATGAGGACAACATGAAGACAACATGAAGACAACATGAGGACAACATGAGGACAACATGGGGGTTAGACTGAGCCCAGATGTCCCAGATGTCTCCAGCCCCCTGCTCCGTCCCTGCTCTGACATCACAGCGGCCATGTCTCGGTAGTTTTTCGTGGAATTATTCTCAGCCTTGATCGCATTAACTGCGCCTGTCGTGCTGAATGTCCCCGAACACTGTCAGGGACACGCGGGGGGGGGTGTTAATAGCCCGTCTGTGACAGGCGGGCTATTAACAGCAGCAGTGGGCGTGATGTTGGGGGGAACGAGTGTGGGTCTACACCCAGAGACCTCCACCCAGAGACCTCCACCCAGAGACCTCCACTTGTTATGAAACCAGCTCACCAGCCCTGCCGGGGCGTCTGCAGGGGCTCTGTGGTCGCTCGGCAACACGCTCCGCCTCATCACACACTCTACACACACACTCTACACAATCTACACACACACTCTACACACACTATACACACACACTCTACACACTCTACACACACACTCTACACACACTCTACACACACACTCTACACACTCTACACACACACTCTACACACTCTACACA
>CM049393.1:6152609-6172609 GCA_026937815.1 Etheostoma perlongum | reverse complement strand
TACTCAGTTTAATTCCACCATTGGATATACTATACAGTGTTTGTGTATATGTGTGTGTGTATATATCTATCTATCTGTGTTTTCTCCTTCCTACGTCCTTGTTTCTAACTGGAAACTGAGATTGAGCTGCTCGGAGCCTTGCTGCCTGGTGTGCTCGGAGCCTTGCTGCCTGGCTGCTGGGAGCCTTGCTGCCTGGTGTGCTCGGAGCCTTGCTGCCTGGCTGCTGGGAGCCTTGCTGCCTGGCATGCTCGGAGCCTTGCTGCCTGGCTGCTGGGAGCCTTGCTGCCTGGCGTGCTCGGAGCCTTGCTGCCTGGCGTGCTCGGAGCCTTGCTGCCTGGCTGCTGGGAGCCTTGCTGCCTGGTGTGCTCGGAGCCTTGCTGCCTGGCTGCTCGGAGCCTTGCTGCCTGGCTGCTGGGAGCCTTGCTGCCTGGCATGCTCGGAGCCTTGCTGCCTGGCTGCTGGGATTGCTGCCTGGCGTGTAGTGGCTGCTGGGAGCCTTGCTGCCTGGCTGCTCGAAGCTGCCTGGCTGCTGGGAGCCTTGCTGCCTGGCATGCTAAAGCTGCCTGGCTGCTGGGAGCCTTGCTGCCTGGCTGCTCAGACCTTGCTGCCTGGCTGCTCAGAAGCTGCCTGGCTGCTGGGAGCCTTGCTGCCTGGCTGCTGGGAGCCTGCTGCCTGGCTGCTTGGAGCCTTGCTGCCTGGCTGCTGGGAGCCTTGCTGCCTGGCTGCTGGGAGCCTTGCTGCCTGGCGTGCTCGATGCTGCCTGGCTGCTCAGAGCCTTGCTGCCTGGCTGCTCAGAGCCTTGCTGCCTGGCTGCTGGGAGCCTTGCTGCCTGGCTGCTCAGACTTGCTGCCTGGCTGCTGGGAATTGCTGCCTGGCTGCTGGGAGCCTTGCCCTGGCTGCTCAGACCTTGCTGCCTGGCGTGCTCGAGCCTTGCTGCCTGGCGTGCTCGGGCCTTGCTTAAGGAGCCTTGCTGCCTGGCTGCTCAGAGCCTTGCTGCCTGGCTGCTGGGAGTGCTGCCTGGCTGCTGGGAGCCTTGCTGCCTGGCTGCTGGGTATATGGCTGCTGGGATCTTGCTCCTGGCGTGCTCGGGCCTTGCCTGGCTGCTCAGAGCCTTGCTGCCTGGCTGCTCGGAGCCTTGCTGCCTGGCTGCTGGGAGCCTTGCTGCCTGGCTGCTCAGAGCCTTGCTGCCTGGCTGCTGGGAGCCTTGCTGCCTGGCTGCTTGGAGCCTTGCTGCCTGGCTGCTGGGAGCCTTGCTGCCTGGCTGCTGGGAGCCTTGCTGCCTGGCTGCTGGGAGCCTTGCTGCCTGGCTGCTGGGAGCCTTGCTGCCTGGCGTGCTCGGAGCCTTGCTGCCTGGCTGCTCAGAGCCTGCTGCCTGGCTGCTGGGAGCCTTGCTGCCTGGCTGCCTTGCTGCCTGGCTGCTGGGAGCCTTGCTGCCTGGCTGCTGGGAGCCTTGCTGCCTGGCGTGCTCAGAGCCTTGCTGCCTGGCTGCTCGGCTGCTCGGAGCCTTGCTGCTCGGAGCCTTGCTGCCTGGCTGCTCGGAGCCTTGCTGCCTGGCTGCTCGGCTGCTCGGAGCCTGGCTGCTCGGAGCCTTGCTGCCTGGCTGCTCGGAGCCTTGCTGCCTGGCTGCTCGGAGCCTTGCTGCCTGGCGTTGTCAGCGTGTTGCAGTGGAAGGAACGCGGCTGGAATTACAGATTCAAGGCGAGATTAATCTCCACGGACACCTTTGCACATGGAAACACTGCAACGCAGCCACAGGAAAAACAGCTCATCACACATGCACGGTAAATATCGCAGAAGCTGGAGGCTCTACATCTCTGCAGGAGCCTTTTTTAAAAAAGAGTTACAGACTCCAGAGATGAGTTGACAACGCTTTTAGGGAGCGCTTGTTTTTCTGCCAACAGCAGGAATAAAGCCAGAAACCTCAAGAACACATTCACTGGTTAGAGTTACTCTGAGATCTGCAAAGGCAGCAGCCTCAGTGATGGAAACCAGTCTAACCAATCAGAGACTAGTATGTAGAGAGTAGTATGTAGAGAGACAACAGTAGAGAGTAGTATGTAGAGAGACAACAGTAGAGAGTAGTATGTAGAGAGACAACAGTAGAGAGTAGTATGTAGAGAGACAACAGTAGAGAGTAGTATGTAGAGTAGTATGTACAGAGTAGTATGTAGAGAGACAACAGTAGAGAGTAGTATGTAGAGAGACAACAGTAGAGAGTAGTATGTAGAGACAGCAGTAGAGAGTAGTATGTAGAGAGACAACAGTAGAGAGTAGTATGTAGAGACAGCAGTAGAGAGTAGTATGTAGAGAGACAACAGTAGAGAGTAGTATGTAGAGAGACAACAGTAGAGAGTAGTATGTAGAGAGACAACATTAGAGAGAGTAGTATGTAGAGAGACAGCAGTAGAGAGTAGTATGTAGAGAGACAACAGTAGAGAGTAGTATGTAGAGAGACAACAGTAGAGAGTAGTATGTAGAGTAGTATGTACAGAGTAGTATGTAGAGACAACAGTAGAGAGTGTATGTAGAGACAACAGTAGAGAGTAGTATGTAGAGACAACAGTAGAGAGTAGTATGTAGAGAGACAACAGTAGAGAGTAGTATGTAGAGACAGCAGTAGAGAGTAGTATGTAGAGAGACAACAGTAGAGAGTAGTATGTAGAGAGACAGCAGTAGAGAGTAGTATGTAGAGAGACAACATTAGAGAGTAGTATGTAGAGAGACAGCAGTAGAGAGTAGTATGTAGAGAGACAACAGTAGAGAGTAGTATGTAGAGAGACAGCAGTAGAGAGTAGTATGTAGAGAGACAACATTAGAGAGTAGTATGTAGAGACAGCAGTAGAGAGTAGTATGTAGAGAGACAACAGTAGAGAGTAGTATGTAGAGACAGCAGTAGAGAGTAGTATGTAGAGAGACAACATTAGAGAGTAGTATGTAGAGAGACAGCAGTAGAGAGTAGTATGTAGAGACAACAGTAGAGAGTAGTATGTAGAGAGACAACAGTAGAGAGTAGTATGTAGAGAGACAACAGTAGAGAGTAGTATGTAGAGAGACAGCAGTAGAGAGTAGTATGTAGAGAGACAACAGTAGAGAGTAGTATGTAGAGACAACAGTAGAGAGTAGTATGTAGAGAGACAACAGTAGAGAGTAGTATGTAGAGACAACAGTAGAGAGTAGTATGTAGAGAGACAGCAGTAGAGAGTAGTATGTAGAGAGACAACATTAGAGAGTAGTATGTAGAGAGACAGCAGTAGAGAGTAGTATGTAGAGACAACAGTAGAGAGTAGTATGTAGAGACAACAGTAGAGAGTAGTATGTAGAGAGACAACAGTAGAGAGTAGTATGTAGAGAGACAGCAGTAGAGAGTAGTATGTAGACAACAGTAGAGAGTAGTATGTAGAGAGACAACAGTAGAGAGTAGTATGTAGAGACAGCAGTAGAGAGTAGTATGTAGAGACAACATTAGTAGTAGAGAGACAACAGTAGAGAGTAGCATGTAGAGAGACTACAGTAGAGTAGTATGTAGAGAGACAACAGTAGAGAGTAGTATGTAGAGACAACAGTAGAGAGTAGTATGTAGAGAGACAGCAGTAGAGAGTAGTATGTAGAGACAACAGTAGAGAGTAGTATGTAGAGAGACAGCAGTAGAGAGTAGTATGTAGAGAGACAACAGTAGAGAGTAGTATGTAGAGAGACAACAGTAGAGAGTAGTATGTAGAGAGACAGCAGTAGAGAGTAGTATGTAGAGAGACAACAGTAGAGAGTAGTATGTAGAGACAACAGTAGAGAGTAGTATGTAGAGACAACAGTAGAGTAGTATGTAGAGAGACAGCAGTAGAGAGTAGTATGTAGAGAGACAACAGTAGAGAGTAGTATGTAGAGACAACAGTAGAGAGTAGTATGTAGAGAGACAACAGTAGAGAGTAGTATGTAGAGAGACAACAGTAGAGAGTAGTATGTAGAGAGACAACAGTAGAGAGTAGTATGTAGAGAGACAGCAGTAGAGAGTAGTATGTAGAGAGACAACAGTAGAGAGTAGTATGTAGAGACAACAGTAGAGAGTAGTATGTAGTATGAGACAACAGTAGAGAGTAGTATGTAGAGACAACAGTAGAGAGTAGTATGTAGAGAGACAGCAGTAGAGTAGTATGTAGAGAGACAACAGTAGAGAGTAGTATGTAGAGAGACAACAGTAGAGAGTAGTATGTAGAGAGACAGCAGTAGAGAGTAGTATGTAGAGAGACAACAGTAGAGAGTAGTATGTAGAGAGACAACAGTAGAGAGTAGTATGTAGAGACAACAGTAGAGAGTTATGTAGAGACAACAGTAGAGAGTAGTATGTAGAGACAACAGTAGAGAGTAGTATGTAGAGAGACAGCAGTATAGGTAGTATGTAGAGAGACAACAGTAGAGAGTAGTATGTAGAGACAGCAGTAGAGAGTAGTATGTAGAGAGACAACAGTAGAGAGTAGTATGTAGAGACAACAGTAGAGAGTAGTATGTAGAGACAACAGTAGAGAGTAGTATGTAGAGACAGCAGTAGAGAGTAGTATGTAGAGACAACAGTAGAGAGTAGTATGTAGAGAGACAAATAGTAGAGAGTAGTATGTAGAGACAACAGTAGAGAGTAGTATGTAGAGACAACAGTAGAGAGTAGTATGTAGAGAGACAGCAGTAGAGAGTAGTATGTAGAGAGACAACAGTAGAGAGTAGTATGTAGAGAGACAACAGTAGAGAGTAGTATGTAGAGACAACAGTAGAGAGTAGTATGTAGAGAGACAACAGTAGAGAGTAGTATGTAGAGAGACAACAGTAACAGAGAGTAGTATGTAGAGAGACAGTAGAGAGTAGTATGTAGAGAGACAACAGTAGAGAGAGTATGTAGAGACAACAGTAGAGAGTAGTATGTAGAGAGACAACAGTAGAGAGTAGTATGTAGAGAGACAACAGTAGAGAGTAGTATGTAGAGAGACAACAGTAGAGAGTAGTATGTAGAGAGACAGCAGTAGAGAGTAGTATGTAGAGAGACAACAGTAGAGAGTAGTATGTAGAGACAACAGTAGAGAGTAGTATGTAGAGACAACAGTAGAGAGTAGTATGTAGAGACAACAGTAGAGAGTAGTATGTAGAGACAACAGTAGAGAGTAGTATGTAGAGAGACAGCAGTAGAGAGTAGTATGTAGTAGAGACAACAGTAGAGAGTAGTATGTAGAGACAACAGTAGAGTAGTATGTAGAGAGACAACAGTAGAGAGTAGTATGTAGAGAGACAACAGTAGAGAGTAGTATGTAGAGAGACAACAGTAGAGAGTAGTATGTAGAGAGACAGCAGTAGAGAGTAGTATGTAGAGAGACAGCAGTAGAGAGTAGTATGTAGAGAGACAGCAGTAGAGAGTAGTATGTAGAGACAACAGTAGAGAGTAGTATGTAGAGAGACAACAGTAGAGAGTAGTATGTAGAGAGACAGCAGTAGAGAGTAGTATGTAGAGAGACAACATTAGAGAGTAGTATGTAGAGAGACAACAGTAGAGAGTAGTATGTAGAGACAACAGTAGAGAGTAGTATGTAGAGACAGCAGTAGAGAGTAGTATGTAGAGAGACAGTAGTAGAGAGTAGTATGTAGAGAGACAACAGTAGAGAGTAGTATGTAGAGAGACAGTAGTAGAGAGTAGTATATAGAGACAACAGTAGAGAGTAGTATGTAGAGAGACAGCAGTAGAGAGTAGTATGTAGAGACACATCAGTGGAGAGTAGTATGTAGAGAGTAGTATGTAGAGAGTAGTATGTAGAGAGTAGTATGTAGAGAGACAACAGTAGAGAGTAGTACTTAGAGAGCTAATTATATTTAACTTGTATTACTTTAAGTACATCTTCCTGATAACACTTTTCATACATTTTCAATGCAGGACTGTTCTGTATTTTTACAGTGCAGTATTAGTACTTTTACTGCAGTAAAGGATCGGAGTACTTCTTCCTCCGCTGCCATATTTTGGGAGACGAGAGTTAATGCGGAGCGTCTGAAAGTTAATGAGTTCAAACGCAGCGTCATTATGAAGGCAGTCAGCCGTACTGTTCATTTCATGTCTGTGTCTTCACATATACACGAGTACGCACGAGTACGCACGAGTATGCACGAGTACGCGCACGTGGAACATTTTACAGCGCGGGGTTTTTGTGTCATGAAGAAGAAGCGAGCCTGTAAGAATGAAAGCCACGGAGGCAGAAGGAGCTTTGACGTTATCTCGTTAGCGTCTATCTTTAGCCTCGGCTCCGATAGTACCGTGTAATCAGCAGCACTAATGTAATATCATCCTCGTTAATGACCTCGTTAATCACCTCGTTAATGACTAATGTTTATTCCAAGATAAAAACATCCCAGAGTACTCGTAAAGCACTGATGCACAGTCCTGCTCCACCATCGTTACATAAGAGATTTACAGAAATTAACCCTTGTGTTGTCCTCCAGGGTCAACACTGAAAATGGAAAAATTGTATCGCTTTTTTGATGATTTTTAGAAGATTTTTCAACACTTTTCGGACATTTTTTTGATGATTTTTCAACACTTTTTTGGATGATTTTTCAACACTTTTTTGATGATTTTTTGACACCTTTTTGATGATTTTTTGACACTTTTTTGATGACATTTAGTCACTTTTTGACACTTTTTTGATGTGTCAAGATTTTGTGATTACTCGGTAAAGCACTGATGCACAGTCCTGCTCCACCATCGTTACATAAGAGATTTACAGAAATTAACCCTTGTGTTGTCCTCCAGGGTCAACACTGAAAATGGAAAAAATTGTATCGCTTTTTTGATGATTTTTTTTTGGAAGATTTTTCAACACTTTTCGGACATTTTTTGATGATTTTTCAACACTTTTTTGATGATTTTTCGACACATTTTTGGTGATTTTTCCGACACATTTTTGATGATTTTTTGATACATTTTTGATGATTTTTCAACATTTTTTTGATGATTTTTTCAACACTTTTTCATGATTTTTCAACACTTTTTTGATGATTTTTTGATACTTTTTGGATGATTTTTAGTCATTTTTTGACATTTTTGATGTGTCAAGATTTTGTGATTACCCGGTAAAGCACTGATGCACAGTCCTTTCCCACCATCGTTACATAAGAGATTTACAGAAATTAACCCTTGTGTTTTCCTCCAGGGTCAACACTGAAAATGAGAAAATTTTATTGCTTTTCGACACTTTTTTGAAGATTTTTTTTGATACTTTTTGGATGATTTTTCGACACTTTTGACACTTTTTGATGATTTTTCAACACTTTTCTACACTTTTCGGACATTTTTTTGATGATTTTTCAACACATTTTTGATGATTTTTCAACACTTTTTGATGATTTTTCGACACATTTTTAATGATTTTTCGACACCTTTTTGATGATTTTTCAACACTTTTTGGATGATTTTCGACACTTTGACCCTTTTTGATGATTTTTTTTGTCACTTTGTTGATTTTTTTACACTTTTTTGACGATTTTTTACACTTTTTGATGATTTTTAGGCACTTTTTGACATTTTTGATGTGTCAAGATTTTATTACTCGTAAAGCACTGATGCACAGTCCTGTCCCACCATCGTTACATAAGAGATTTACAGAAATTAATCCGCCAGATGAAGATTTTTCGACACTTTTTTGATGATTTTTTAATACTTTTTGGACACTTTTTTGTGTCTTCATGTTGTCCCCATGTTGTCCCCATGTTGTCCTCATGTTGTCCTCATGTTATCCCCATGTTGTCCTATATCAATGTTCTTTTTAATTCCCCAAAATAACATGATTGATTCCACCCAACGCTCTTTGCCAAGTACAAATCTCTACTTTCATTAATTTTGGGGCGTCTTATTCAATTTTATAGCATTGTAAAACAAATGGAAGTGTTTTTGAAATAGTATTGAGTAAAAGTTGACATATTCCAGTCTGTGATTATCATCAACATCCATTCCTTTAATTTTAGTCTCAATAATTCCTAATTTCTGCTTTTCTAACTCAAACATTAGGTATAATTTCCTATAAATGAGCTTTATTGACCATAAATTCCAAAAATAACGGTAATACTAAAGTAAATAAGTTAGTGTTACGTAGTGTTAAACGTCAGAAAAAGTGACAAAAGTGTTGAAAAAATAGACAAAAACGTTAAAAATATCGATAAAAAGCATCAACAAAAGTGTTGATTTTGACGGGAAGACAAGACGAGGGTTAATAGAGTAAAATTAAAATTGAGACAAAAACACAGACATAGTGGATTAAAACCCAAAGCCAGACTATGTGTTCATAATCGCTGTTAAATCATAACATTAATGTGCCCAAGTAAAGTTCAGCTCGGCATAGAAACAACATTTTAAGGTTGTAGGTTTCTACTGCCGAGCCTCAGTGACGTGGGGCAGATTTAAAAAACCCTGCGAGGAGGACTCATCTGTCGGAGAGAGAGAGACGGAGAGAGAGAGAGAGAGAGAGAGAGAGAGAGAGACGGAGAGAGAGAGACGGAGAGAGAGAGGAAACCAACCCCAACACCACAACCAGCCCACAGTGGTTCTCCAGGAGCTCTCAGGGTTCAAAATAACTCCGACTGTGTGTCACTTCCTCTCAGGCCCTCTGGCTGGACCCATCAACACATGTTATGTCATGTTATGTTATGTTATGTTATGTTATGTCATGTTATGTCATGTTATGTTATGGGACTTATGTAAACAGACATATCAGTTTCTACCTTATGTCATGTCATGTCATGTTATGTTATGTTATGTTATGTTATGTTATGTCATGTCATGTTATGTCATGTCATGTTATGTTATGTCATGTTATGTTACGTCATGTTATGTCATGTTATGTTATGTTATGTTATGTTATGTTATGTTATGTCCTATTATGTTATGTTATGTTATGTTATGTTATGTCATGTTATGTTATGTTATGTCATGTTATGTTATGTTATGTTATGTCATGTCATGTTATGTTATGTCATGTTATGTTATGTTATGTTATGTCATGTTATGTTATGTTATGTTATGTTATGTTATGTTATGTCATGTTATGTTATTTCATGTCATGTTATGTTATGTCATGTTATGTCATGTTATGTTATGTTATGTTATGTTATGTTATGTTATGTCCTATTATGTTATGTTATGTTATGTTATGTTATGTCATGTTATGTTATGTTATGTCATGTTATGTTATGTCATGTTATGTTATGTCATGTTATGTTATGTTATGTTATGTCCTATTATGTTATCTTATGTTATGTTATGTTATCTTATGTTATGTTATGTTATGTTATGTTATGTTATGTTATGTTATGTCATGTTATGTCATGTTATGTCATGTTATGTTACGTCATGTTATGTCATGTTATGTTATGTTATGTTATGTCCTATTATGTTATCTTATGTTATGTTATGTTATCTTATGTTATGTTATGTTATGTTATGTTATGTTATGTCATGTTATGTCATGTTATGTCATGTTATGTTATGTTATGTTATGTCATGTTATGTTATGTTATGTTATGTTATGTCCTATTATGTTATGTTATGTTATGTTATGTTATGTTATGTTATGTTATGTCATGTCATGTTATGTTATGTCATGTTATGTTACGTCATGTTATGTCATGTTATGTTATGTTATGTTATGTTATGTCCTATTATGTTATGTTATGTTATGTTATGTTATGTCATGTTATGTTATGTCATGTTATGTCATGTTATGTTATGTCATGTTATGTTATGTTATGTTATGTTATGTTATGTTATGTCATGTTATGTTATGTCATGTTATGTCATGTTATGTCATGTTATGTTATGTCATGTTATGTTATGTTATGTTATGTTATGTTCTATTATGTTATGTTATGTTATGTTATGTTATGTTATGTTATGTTATGTTATGTCATGTTATGTTATGTTATGTCATGTTATGTTATGTTATGTCATGTCATGTTATGTTATGTTATGTTATGTTATGTCATGTTATGTTATGTTATGTCATGTCATGTTATGGGACTTATAGAAAGAGGAATATCAGGCAGTTTCTACCTGCCTTGACAAAAAAGTTAACAAAAAGACGCCAAAAAGCGCCAAAAGGTCTGTTTCTGCCTATGTTCACAAAAAAACTCTTTCTACCTACAAGGGAACAACAGGTCGGAAAAAAAAACCTGTTTACCTAGGTAAGGACTACTAGCCAGTCAGGAGCAGAGTATGAGGGCCCTGACAGTACCTAGGTAAGGACTACTAGCCAGTCAGAAGCAGAGTATGAGGACCCTGACAGTACCTAGGTAAGGACTACTAGCCAGTCAGAAGCAGAGTATGAGGGCCCTGACAGTACCTAGGTAAGGACTACTAGCCAGTCAGAAGCAGAGTATGAGGGTCCCTGACAGTACCTAGGTAAGGACTACTAGCCAGTCAGGAGCAGAGTATGAGGGTCCTGACAGTACCTAGGTAAGGACTACTAGCCAGTCAGGAGCAGAGTATGAGGGCCCTGACAGTACCTAGGTAAGGACTACTAGCCAGTCAGGAGCAGAGTATGAGGGTCCTGACAGTACCTAGGTAAGGACTACTAGCCAGTCAGAAGCAGAGTATGAGGACTTGGACTACTTCTTCCATGCTGCCCTCACATGTGTCTAGTTTTTGTGAAGTGATGTTAGGGAGGAAGGGAAGAAGAAGGGAAGAGGACGGGGGAGTCAGAAGGGAAGAGGACGGGGGAGGAAGGGAAGAAGAAGGGAAGAGGACAGGGGGGGGCAGACGGAGAGTGAGTAAGTTCATCCGTCTAACTTCTATCCATCTTCGTGGATCCTCCTGCTACCGTGGTGATGACGCTGATGACCTCGTTGTGATGTCATCTGGGGGGCTGAACTTTATTTATAAAGCTGTGAGAAACAGAACAGAGAGGTAGAGGAACACAGCGTGTGCTGAGATTACTTCTTCTATGGTGGATTCCTACCAGTCAGACGGAGACAGGGACGCTTTGAACAGGTGAGTCCATCCATTCATTCATTCATCCATTCATTCATTCATCCATTCATTCATTCATCCATTCATCCATTCATTCATTCATCCATTCATTCATTCAAAGCAGCGTGGAACAAGTATTCTGGTCCTTTACTGCAGTACAAGTACTAATACCACACTGTAAAATACTCTGTTACTGTTAAAGTACTAATACCACACTGTAAATACTCTGTTACATGTTAAAGTACTAATACCACACTGTAAAATACTCTGTTACTGTTAAAGTACTAATACCACACTGTAAATACTCTGTTACTGTTAAAGTACTAATACCACACTGTAAATACTCTGTTTCATGTTAAAGTATTAATACCACACAGTAAATACTTTGTTACAGTTAAAATACTAATACCACACTGTAAATACTCTGTTAGAGTTAAAGTACTAATACGACACTGTAAATACTCTGTTAGAGTTAAAGTACTAATACCACACTGTAAATACTCTGTTAGAGTTAAAGTACTGCAGGAACATGTAACTTCAGTAGAAGTGTGTAACATCAGGAAAATGTAGTTAAAGGGTTAAAAGTAAAGAAGAATCCTCCATTTTATAAAGATTAAAGGATCCAACCAGCTGGAGAGAGAGAGAGAGAGAGAGAGAGAGAGAGAGAGAGAGAGAGAGAGAGAGAGGGAGAGAGGGAGAGAGAGAGAACAGGTGAGTCCATCCATTCATTCATTCATCCATTCATCCATTCATTCATTCAAAGAGAGCGTGGAACAGAGAGAGAGAGAGGGTCCTTTAGAGTACAAGTACTAATACCACACTGTAAAATACTCTGTTACTGTTAAAGAGACTAATACCACACTGTAAATACTCTGTTACTGTTAAAGTACTAATAGAGAGAAAGAGAGGGGAGTTAGAGTTAAAGACTAAGAGACACTGAAAGAGTTAGAGAGAGAGATAGAGAGAGAAATAGTTAGAGGGAAAAATCATCTCATCAGGAAAATTGATATAGAGAGGGAAGAGGGAGATATAGAGGGAGAGGGCGAGAGAGAAGGAGAGAATAGAGGGAGGGAGAGGAAGACAGGAGAGAGAGAGAGAGGAGAGGGGAGGGAGGGAGAGAAAGACAGGAGAGGGAGGGAGAGAGGAGGAGAGGGAGAGAGAGAGAGAGGGAGGGAGAGGAAGACAGGGAGAGAGAGGGAGAGACAGAGAGAGGGAGAGAGAGAGAGAGAGAGAGAGAGAGAGAGAGAGAGAGAGAGAGAGAGAGAGGGAGGGAGAGAGAGAGAGAGAGAGAGAGAGAGAGAGAGATGTCCTCCCATTGTAGACAGTATAGTTCAGGTCCCCGTGCGGACCCCGTATGGTGGTGGACTGGTAGCTGGAGAGATGCCAGTTAACATCCTGGGCACTGCCAGGTGCTCTGGAGCAAGGCACTTTTATATCATTGTAAAACAAATGGAAGTGTTTTTGAAATAGTATTGAGTAAAAGTTGACATATTCCAGTCTGTGATTATCATCAACATCCATTCCTTTAATTTTAGTCTCAATAATTCCTAATTTCTGCTTTTCTAACTCAAACATTAGGTATAATTTCCTATAAATGAGGTTTATTGACCATAAATTCCAAAAATAACTGTAAAACTAAAGTTAATAAGTTAGTGTTACGTAGTGTTAAACGTCAGAAAAAGGGACAAAAACTTAAGAAAAAGTTAAAAACATTGATTAAAAGCCTCAAGAAAAGTGTTGATTTTCAATTTTGCCGTGAAGACAACTCGAGGGTTAACCCCTAATCAAATCATAACCCTGAACCCATAAAGACTGTTGCCGATGACAACGGTTTAGCAAGTCCTCTAAACCACTTTCTGTCCCTCTCCACAAGCTAATCCCGCTAGCTGGCAGCGCAGCGCTAACCATAATCAGGTCTAATTGAGCACAGGGACGTGTCTCCAACAGTGACACACCAGCAGATTATGAACACACATCTGGGGACATCTGCAAAGATGGCAGGCGCCGTCCCCTTTCCTCTGACTGCTGATGTTGTAGTTACAGTGAGGAAAATAAGTGTTTGAACACGCTGCTATTTTGCAAGTTCTCCCACTTAGAAATCATGGAGGGTCTGAAATTGTCCTCGTAGGTGCATGTCCACTGTGAGAGACATAGTCTAAAAAAACATCCAGAAATCACAATGTATGATTTTTTAACTATTTATTTGTATGATATAGCTGTAAATAAGTATTTGAACACCTGTCTATCAGCTAGAATTCTGACCCTCAAAGACCTGTTAGTCTGCCTTCAAAATGTCCACCTCCACTCCATTTATTATCCTAAATTAGATGCACCTGTTTGAGGTCGTTAGCTGCATAAAGACACCTGTCCACCCCATACAATCAGTAAGAATCCAACTACTAACATGGCCAAGACCAAAGAGCTGTCCAAACACTAGAGACTAAATTGTCCACCTCCACAAGGCTGGAAAGGGCTACGGGGACATGTCCAAGCAGCTTGGTGAAAAAAGGTCCACTGTTGGAGCAATCATTAGAAAATGGAAGAAGCTAAACATGACTGTCAATCTCCCTCGGACTGGGGCTCCATGCAAGATCTCACCTCGTGGGGTCTCAATGATCCTAAGAAAGGTGAGAAATCAGCCCAGAACTGGATGGGAGGAGCTGGTCAATGACCTGGGACCACCGTTTCCAAGGTTACTGTTGGTAATACACTAAGACGTCATGGTTTGAAATCATGCATGGCACGGAAGGTTCCCCTGCTTAAACCAGCACATGTCAAGGCCGTCTAAAATTTGCCAATGACCATTTGGATGATCCAGAGGAGTCATGGGAGAAAGTCATGTGGTCAGATGAGACCAAAATAGAACTTTTTGGTCATAATTCCACTAACCGTGTTTGGAGGAAGAAGAATGATGAGGACCATCCCAAGAACACCATCCCTACTGTGAAGCATGGGGGTAGCATCATGCTTTGGGGGTGTTTTTTCTGCACATGGGACAGGGCGACTGCACTGTATTAAGGAGAGGAGGACCGGGGCCATGTATTGGGAGATTTTGGGGAACAACCTCCTTCCCTCAGTTAGAGCATTGAAGATGGGTCGAGGCTGGGTCTTCCAACATGACAATGACCCGAAGCACACAGCCAAGAGAACCAAGGAGGGCTCTGGAAGAAGCAGATCAAGGTTCTGGGGGGGCCTAGCCAGTCTCCAGACCTAAACCCAATAGAGAATCTTTGGAGGGAGCTCAAACTCCGTGTTTCTCAGCGACAGCCCAGAAACCTGACTGATCTAGAGAAGATCTGTGTGGAGGAGTGGGCCAAAATCCCTTCTGCAGTGTGTCAAACCTGGTGAAGAACTACAGGAAACGTTTGACCTCTGGAACTGCAAACAAAGGCTACTGGACCAAATATTAACATTGATTTTCTCAGGTGTTCAAATACTTATTTGCAGCTGTATCATACAAATAAATAGTTATAAAATCATACATTGTGATTTCTGGATGTTTTTTTAGATTATGTCTCTCACAGTGGACATGCACCTACGATGACAATTTCAGACCCCTCCATGATTTCTAAGTGGGAGAACTTGTAAAATAGCAAGGTGTTCAAATACTTATTTTCCTCACTGTAGATACACGCTAACACGCAGCGTGCAGAGAGCGAGGTCATCGGCCAAAACGGCTGGAAGACACTTCTGCTCAGCCTATCCACTGTAATACTCAGACTACTGTGATTTCTGCTGTAATACTCAGACTACTGTGATTTCTGCTGTAATACTCAGACTACTGTGATTCCTACTCTAATACTCAGACTACTGTGATTCCTACTCTAATACTCAGACTACTGTGATTCCTACTGTAATACTCAGACTACTGTGATTCCTACTGTAATACTCAGACTACTGTGATTCCTACTCTAATACTCAGACTACTGTGATTCCTACTGTAATACTCAGGCTACTGTGATTCCTACTGTAATACTCAGACTACTGTGATTCCTACTGTAATACTCAGGCTACTGTGATTCCTACTGTAATACTCAGACTACTGTGATTCCTACTGTAATACTCAGGCTACTGTGATTCCTACTGTAATACTCAGACTACTGTGATTCCTACTCTAATACTCAGACTACTGTGATTCCTACTGTAATACTCAGGCTACTGTGATTCCTACTGTAATACTCAGACTACTGTGATTCCTACTGTAATACTCAGACTACTGTGATTCCTACTGTAATACTCAGACTACTGTGATTTCTACAGTAATACTCAGACTACTGTGATTCCTACTGTAGGCCTAGTACTCAGACTACTGTGATTTCTACTGTAATACTCAGACTACTGTGATTTCTATACTACTCAGACTACTGTGATTCCTACTGTAGGCCTAGTACTCAGACTACTGTGATTTCTACTGAAATACATAGACTACTGTGATTCCTACTGTAATACTCAGACTACTGTGGTTTCTACAGTACTACTCAGACTACTGTGATTCCTACTGAAATACTCACACTACTGTGATTTCTACTGTAATACTCAGACTACTGTGATTCCTACTGTAATACTCAGACTACTGTGATTCCAACTGTAATACTCAGACTACTGTGATTCCTACTGTAGGCCTAATACTCAGACTATTGTGATTCCTACTGTAATACTCAGACTACTGTGATTTCTACAGTACTACTCAGACTACTGTGATTCCTACTGAAATACTCACACTACTGTGATTTCTACTGAAATACTCAGACTACTGTGATTCCAACTGTAGGCCTAATACTCAGACTACTGTGATTTCTACTGTAATACTCAGACTACTGTGATTCCTACTGTAGGCCTAATACTCAGACTACTGTGATTTCTACAGTGCTTCTCAGACTACTGTGATTCCTACTGTAGGCCTAATACTCAGACTACTGTGATTCCTACTGTAATACTCAGACTACTGTGATGTTGTCATGTTGACAAGGTTGTAATGTAAATGTAAAAATCATATATCCAGTAGTGTTACTGTGAAATCTAAAGTAATAACTGGAGATTTCCCAGATATTATTTACAGTGTACTTCAATCCGTGTACAATGCACGACAAAACATAACCGCTAAAACCCTTAAAAACCTGGCCCATTAGTTTTCATTTCATCCTGTCATTTTACATAAAAGAGCCGATTTAGAAGCAGAGACGTTGAAGTTTTCACTTCTTCGGAGCCGTTGGGGTTCATTATCCCGAGATCGGTCCAACGTCAACATGAACACGACAGGTTTAAGGGGCTTAGAAGAAGAAGTGGCTCTGTTCCCTGCTGAATGAGCAACTCCCTGAGCAGAGTGAGCTCAGGCTCCACTTAGCAGGCGCGACGGCAGCCGAGTGACTCGCAGTAAATCAGCAGTGGGGGGGCGATGGAAAAGTGCGAGCGGAGGGGAGGAGTGGCGGGTGATGGATGCCGATGATTGAGGGATGATGAAGCGAGCGTGGGACGCCTCCTCTCAGGGGTGGCCCACCTCGCTCTCGTTTAACCTCTGGCTCACCTTCGACCCTCCTCCTCCTCCTGCTGCTGCTTCGCTCGGTGGCGACATACTTTAACGGAGGAATTCAGGAATGTGCATTAACTCTCAGCCCCGTGGAGAGGGCTCCTTCTCCCTCCTTCTCCCTCCTTCTCCCTCCTTCTCCCTCTTGTTTCACTCTCGCTCCCATTATACATCACCCACCCACCGCAGGAACACATGCTCTACCACCGCTGTGCAACCACAAATACTCATTCTCCGGAGTCGTCCGCTGCACGCTGAAAGCTGCAGCTGACATATTTTTGGAGCTTTTGGTTTTTTTTTGCTACCCAGCCTGACCCGGCGACCATCTGACATAATACGAGTAGTGCAGGCCACAGAAATACACATGCACCAGCCAGGGTTAGATCCCCATGTACACACACAGCTCCATGCCATAGACAGTTAAAGACATGGACCAACAGGTCCCGTTGTTCTAATTACTGCTAACTAACATGCTAGTTAACATTAACATAGGCACAGGCTAATTACTGCTAACTAACATGCTAGTTAGCAGGCTAATTACTGCTAAATAACATGCTAGTTAACATTAACATAGGCACAGGCTAATTACTGCTAACTAACATGCTAGTTAACATTAACATAGGCACAGGCTAATTACTGCTAACTAACATGCTAGTTAACATTAACATAGGCACAGGCTAATTACTGCTAACTAACATGCTAGTTAACATTAACATAGGCACAGGCTAATTACTGCTAACTAACATGCTAGTTAACATTAACATAGGCACAGGCTAATTACTGCTAAATAACATGGTAGTTAACATTAACATAGGCAAAGGCTAATTACTGCTAAATAACATGGTAGTTAACATTAACATAGGCACAGGCTAATTACTGCTAAATAACATGCTAGTTAACATTAACATAGACACAGGCTAATTACTGCTAACTAACACGCTAGCTACGGAGCCGTAACGTGAGCTACAAGCTAACGGAGCCTTTTATACATCGTCGTGTTTCTTTACAAATAAACAACGGACAAATAGAGTCTTTAAACGCTTCAGATGGAAAGTTATTCACTGTCAAAATGACGTCAGAATGAATGGGAGTCAATGGGATGGCCCAATAATTTCAAACAAATTCGCCAAAGGTGACAAAAACTAGTTTAAAAAGTGACCAAAGAACTGGAAAAAGTAACAAAAAACTTGACAATGACTTTGAAAAGTGACAAAAACATCATTAAAAAAACATCAAATAGTGACAAAAAAATTCAAAAAAGAAATTTGAATAAAAGAACCCCCCCCATCTAAAACATTGCTTTGTCGTTAGTGAAAGAATTTTAAAAGTGACAAAAACATAATTAACACTCACGTTGTTTTCAAAGGTTTTTCTTTATATCTGAAATAAATGTAGTCAAAATACGGGTGAAAAATGTCGAAAAAAGCAGCAAAATCGATGAAATTTTTTTTAAATACCCAAAAATACAAACACTTCATTACAAAACGTTGTAAAAAGCAACAAAAACGTTGAGATAAGGGAAACAATGTTTCTCCCGGTCAAAGGGACGACAACACGAGGGTTAAAAAAACACCCAAAACAGTGACAAAACTGACGGGGTTGACGTGCTATCACACACACACACACACACACACACACACACACACACACACACACACACACACACCAACATCACTGCCACCCAAGCGTTTTTCTACACTTTTCTTTTGTTCAAATTTTTTTTTAATTTTTGTCACTTTTTGGTGTTTTTTTAATTAAGTTTTTGTCACTTTTCAAAGTCATTGTCAAGTTTTTTTCTATGCTTTTTTTTCCAATTCTTTGGTCACTTTTTTGAACAGGTTTTTGTCACTTTTAGCGCCCCCCCAAACCCCCCTGCAGCAGCAGCAGTGTGCCCTGAATCTGAAACCTTCTCCTGGCTCGGACCCACGCTGCCGCTGCCAGGAGAAGGCTTCTTATGTTTACCTTCTCACAGGTAAAGCAGCTTTCACACACACATGTGGTCTTTCTTTAAGCTGAGTCGGCTGCAGTGAGACGACCCGGGTGGGGGGGGAGGACAGGTAGATCCCCGAGTGGCCCCGCCTCCTTTTGTTCCAGTTTCAGAACTTGAGCCTGGACTCTGTGTTCCTGAATCCGGTCCAACCGGCTCATAAACTGGAAGGAACTTCACTAATTTGCAGACAAACTGGGGGAAAGTGCTCCCCTGATTCCCCCCGCATGGCAGCAATCATTCATCATCACAACGTCTCCTTTTCTGCACTAAATGATGACTTGGATAAGAAACAATGGATTCTGTTTATGATCTGCAATAAAGGAAGAGAGCAGCAGAAGGCTGGTTGCATCACCGCGCCCGGGCCGGGCTGGCAGCCTCCGACTTCAACAATAATGCTTTCATTGTGTTGCTCTTCATGTTCGGACGCCGAGCTTTTTACAGCCGAGCCGCTAATTCTGGTAGAAGCACCATGGCGGCGTCAGGAGACCGTCTCCGGGGCCGTCTCCGGGGCCCGTCTCCGGGGCCCCCGTCTCCGGGGCCCGTCTCCGGGGCCCATCTCCGGGGCCCCCGTCTCCGGGGCCACGATGGGTCAGATAGGCGACTCCGTGGAAAACAGAGACACTGGACTCAGCCGGGTGGCTTAGTGTTGAGTCAGAGGATGTTCCTCCACAGAGGAGACGTCTCACTGCTGCCCATCTACCCCCCCCCAAAAAAACAACCAGGGGTGTCTAAAAACACTAAATCTGAGCGAAAGGATGCTTTTTATCGATGTTTTTAACTTTTTCTTACGTCATAGTCACTTTTTTATGACGTTTTCAACACTACGTAACACTAACTTATTAACTTTAGTTTTACAGTTATTTTTGGAATTTATGGTCAATAAAGCTCATTTATAGGAAATTATACCTAATGTTTGAGTTAGAAAAGCAGAAATGAGGAATTATTGAGACTAAAATTAAAGGAATGGATGTTGATGATAATCACAGACTGGAATATGTCAACTTTTACTCAATACTATTTCAAAAACACTTCCATTTGTTTTACAATGCTATAAAATTGAATAAGACGCCCCAAAATTAATGAAAGTAGAGATTTGTACTTGGCAAAGAGCGTTGGGTGGAATCAGTCATGTTATTTTGGGGAATTAAAAAGAACATTGATATAGGACAACATGAGGACAACATGAGGACAACATGAGGATGACATGAGGACAACATGAGGACAACATGAGGGCAACATGAGAACAACATGAGGGCAACATGAGGACAACATGAAGGCAACATAGGGACAACATAAGGACAACATGGGGACAACATGGGGACAACATGAAGACAACATGAGGACAACATGGGGACAACATGAGGACAACATGAAGACAACATGAGGACAACATGAGGACAACATGAAGACAACACGAGGACAACATGAGGCCAACATGGGGACACCATGAGGGCAACATGAGGACAACATGAGGACAACATGAAGACAACACGAGGACAACATGA
>CM049393.1:6007609-6150109 GCA_026937815.1 Etheostoma perlongum | reverse complement strand
ACACAAGACTTTCACCAGGAAACAGGGGTTCATGTTCTGGAGAAGTTAAGGAGAAAACACAAGACTTTCACCAGGAAACAGGTGTTCATGTCCTGGAGAAGTTAAGGAGAAAACACAAGACTTTCACCTGGAAACAGGTGTTCATGTCCTGGAGAAGTTAAGGAGAAAACACAAGACTTTCACCAGGAAACAGGGGTTCATGTTCTGGAGAAGTTAAGGAGAAAACACAAGACTTTCACCAGGAAACAGGTGTTCATGTCCTGGAGAAGTTAAGGAGAAAACACAAGACTTTCACCTGGAAACAGGTGTTCATGTCCCTGGAGAAGCCTTTCACCAGGAAACAGGTGTTCATGTCCTGGAGAAGTTAAGGAGAAAACACAAGACTTTCACCTGGAAACAGGTGTTCATGTCCTGGAGAAGTTAAGGAGAAAACACAAGACTTTCTCCAGGAAACAGGGGTTCATGTCCTGGAGAAGTTGTTTTAAATATATTTTCCTGATGAAACTTAGAGACTTTTACGCGAGTATCATTTTCACTGCAGGACTTTTATTGTAACAGAGTATTTATACAGTGTGGTATTAGTACTTTTACTGCAGTAAAGGATCTGAATACTTCTTCTTTTAAAGTTGATGTCACCTTTATTTGGGTTTTCTTGTAGTTTCTGTTGCAGTGTTTTTGGCACTAACAGTCCCTTGTTGGTAGTTTTCAACTTTCACTCTACAGATAGATGGTGCACAGACTTTTACAGTATTTTTACAGAGTGGTATTAGTACTTCTGCTGCAGTAAAGGATCTGAATACTTCTTCCACGGCTTGTTTTCGGCACTAACTGTCCCCCGTAGATCCTGCCGTGTTTTAAGAATAAGTCTTTGTTTTCTCTTTAGTTTTACACTTTAAGTCGCCTTTATTTGGGTTTTCTTTCAGGTTTTCTGGTAGTTTTTGTCGCAGTGTTTTCGGGCACTAACTGCCCCCCAAAGTTAGTTTTCAACTTTCACTCTACAGATAGATGGTGCACAGAGTATTCTCACAGTGTGGTATTAGTACTTCTGCTGCAGTAAAGGATCTGAATACTTCTTCCACGGCTTGCTTTCGGCACTAACTGCCCCCCGTAGCTCCAGCTGTGTTCTCAGTCTGACTCTCGAGTGCCACCTTCCTGCCACTCCTCCTCCTTCCCCCTCTCTCTCCCCCCTCCCCAGTGAGTGGGCAGAGCCCCTCCCCTTTGTTAATAAGCCCTCCCCCTCCCGTCGCCTCTGACCTTCTGCAGCACCCAGGCAGCATGCAGCACCCGCTCCCATCAGAGCGCCCGCAGCAGCCGCAGACTCCGGGTGTCCCTCCGCGTTGTCCCTCCGCTGCCTCCGGGTGTCCCTCCGCGTGTCCCTCCGCTGCCTGCCCGGCCATCACTCTAACACTCACCTGGGGAGGGGGGCGCACTGCTGCCGCTGGACTTTCTGCAAACTGAGGAACGTAAAGGAGAAACTGAAGCTCTCACCTGGAGGATTTTTGGCTCGTGGAGGTGTTTTCCCCCCGAGGTGTCATCACCTGGATTGTTTGTGTCTCCTTTTTGTTTTCAATGTGTTTCCTGGAAAGATTGAGGAAAGAAAAAAGGACATAAGTGAATACTTTTTCTTTCTTTTTCTTTCTTTTTTTCCGTGTGGGACAGACAGACGCTGCTGTGGGAAAGTAAGTTTTCCATAAACTTGCTTCCTCTTCTTCCCCCCCTCCCGGTGTTTAATTCCAGCTTTGTTGTGGCTTCATTAGGAATTTGCTCTGTAACATGTTGGACGGGGTTGTGCAGCGACTCGTCTGCAGAGTGTGTGTGTGTGTGTGTGTGTGTGTGTGTGTGTGTGTGTGTGTGTAGTGATCTGAGCAGCAGGAGCTCCCAGGGTACAGATGCATGTTTAGGTTAAGTGTTCAGGTTGGAACAGATGCGTTTTCAGGGGTTTCACATGATGTAAAATCAGCCTGAGCATCAAAACTAAAAGACTTCCCTCAGATCTAATGACTGGAGTTGGAACTTCTTTAGCTTTAAGTTTTCTCTTGAAGCTTTTCCAACGTTTCAGACACAGATATGGAGATAATAACGGTCCAGAAGCATGCAAAAAGCCCTCTTTCTGTTATATAAACTGTCAGATTTTCTTGAGGGGCTCTGCCAGATCTGCCTCCCCCAGCCTCCGGGGCCCGTGTGCAGCCTCCGGGGCCCGTGTGCAGCCTCCGGGTGTGATGTGATGTGTTGTGTCTTTGCAGCAGGATGTTCTGCTCCAGGAGGGTCCTGCAGCGGTGGTCCTTCGCCGTGTTCCTGCTCTGCTCCCGGTGCCGCACCACGGCCGGCCCATCGACGCCCTCAGCAGCAGAATGTGAGTTATTATATCCCCGAGTTATTATATCCCTGAGTTATTATATCCCTGAGTTATTATATCCCTGAGTTATTATGTCCCTGAGTTATTATATCCCTGAGTTATTATGTCCCTGAGTTATTATATCCCTGAGTTATTATATCCCTGAGTTATTATATCCCTGAGTTATTATATACCTGAGTTATTATATCCCTGAGTTATTATGTCCCTGAGTTATTATATCCCTGAGTTATTATATCCCTGAGTTATTATATCCCTGAGTTATTATATCCCTGAGTTATTATGTCCCTGAGTTATTATGTCCCTGAGTTATTATATCCCTGAGTTATTATATCCCTGAGTTATTATATCCCTGAGTTATTATATCCCTGAGTTATTATGTCCCTGAGTTATTATATCCCTGAGTTATTATATCCCTGAGTTATTATATCCCTGAGTTATTATATCCCTGAGTTATTATATCCCTGAGTTATTATATCCCTGAGTTATTATATCCCTGAGTTATTATGTCCCTGAGTTATTATGTCCCTGAGTTATTATGTCCCTGAGTTATTATGTCCCTGAGTTATTATGTCCCTGCACGTCTTCAGCCTCTTCGGCGACCCTCTTTCCTCTCAAGCACACCCCAAATACGAGAATGGGGATTCAACTTCCACGTGATCTACGTTTTCTCCTATTTGCACATTTCTTTGCATCAAACACAGAATCTGAAAGAGCAGATTATACACCCAGATATTCTTTATTTAAACTCATATTTTCACGTCTTACTAATAAGAGAAAGTGTAATAAAGTTCCAGATAGTGTAATAAAGTTCCAGATAGTGTAATAAAGTTCCAGATAGTGTAATAAAGTTCCAGATAGTGTAATAAAGTGTAATAAAGTTCCAGATAGTGTAATAAAGTTCCAGATAGTGTAATAAAGTTCCAGATAGTGTAATAAAGTTCCAGATAGTGTAATAAAGTGTAATAAAGTTCCAATATTTTCATGATTGTTTGCGTCTGTGTTCCTCAAACACAGATGGGAGGACAACAGTGGATTATCCCTCCTGGTGTCCTCCTTTAAAAAAAATATCTCTATATCTGAAATATGAGTTTCTTTTTAACCAAATTACCATGAAAATGGATTCCTTTCAACGCTCTTTCATTCCTCTGATCTTAACTATTAGTCAGAATAATTCATAATTTCTGCTTTTTTAACTCTAATATTAGGTATAATTCTATATAAATGATGGTTATTGACCATGAATTCCAAAATGTATAAAACTAGTAAGGTGATGGTAGTGGAAACTAAAAAAAAGTCTGAAACCGGACGAAAATGTCAAATTGTTGTCATTTTTTGACTTGAGAGACAACGCAGGGTTAAATTTCCAGATCATCGTAATCTCTGATATTTGCATCTGTGTGCTTCTCTTAACACCCAAAATATCCAGAAAGTCTTCATTTTTACCGATATTTGCACATTTCTTTCGCATCTGTGTATCTCAATCCAGATAAGAGACAGTGGATGACCCTTCCAGATAATATTTCCACATCTCTCTTTGCGTGCGTGCGTCACTTTAGATCCACAGAAGGAGAACGAGTCAGCGTCCTGATCATTTCTACCCATGTTTGCACATTTCTTTTGCATCCATCTGTGTGCCTCACACACGAGAAAGTGTAATAAACATCCAGATAGTATACCCCCCCCCCCCCCCCCCCGTGATGTTTACCTTTGCATTTATCCCCCGGCACGGTGGGCGACCATGAGGCTGGAAAATGTGTTCATTTGTGAAGCGTGCCGGCAGCTGTTTGGTTAGCCCTCGCCCACCTGTGTGTTTACCTAGAGCGGGGGGGTAGAGGAATGTAACTGAGTACTTTTACTCCAGTACTGTACCTGAGGCCAAATGTTGAGGTACTTGTACCTGAGTCTTCTCTTTTCATGTTTCTACTTCTACTCCGCTACATTTCAGAGAGAGAGAGAGAGTGTGTGTGTGTGTGTGTCTCTGTTTGTGTGTGTGTGTGTGTGTGTCTGTTTGTGTGTATGTGTGTATGTGTGTGTGTGTGTCTTTGTTTGTGTGTGTGTGTGTGTGTGTGCGTGCATTTGCTCATATGCAGGCCCTGTCTCAAACTCTGGACCCATCCAGGACTTCTTTTAGTATCTGAGTCTCTCTAAGAACTCCAGCC
Source organism: Etheostoma perlongum (assembly GCA_026937815.1). Classification (NCBI taxonomy): domain Eukaryota; kingdom Metazoa; phylum Chordata; class Actinopteri; order Perciformes; family Percidae; genus Etheostoma; species Etheostoma perlongum. The sequence continues at coordinate 6,145,594 of CM049393.1, read as the reverse complement.
CCCGGCCCGAGGCTGCCCCCCAAGGGCTGGGAGTCCTCTAGAACAGCCCCCCCCCGGCTGTCCCCCCCAGGCAGACTGGGAGTCTCTCTGCTCCTCGCAGGGAGGCTCCCAGCCCCCGGCCCGAGGCTGTCCCCCCCCCCCCCCCCAGGCAGACTGGGAGTCTCTGAATAATGCTGATGTGGGACTCGGCCGGGGACCAAGCTAAACCTGCTGCTCCCGCTGAGGTTGTTGGATGCCAAACAGAATTAAATGTGCTTTCATGTTGCTCAGCCAACACATGGCGAGGGCTCTTTGGGGAAAGATGATCTCTCAGAGGGAGGGGTTGGATGATCTCTCAGAGGGAGGGGTTAGATGATCTCTCAGAGGGAGGGGTTGGATGATCTCTCAGAGGGAGGGGTTGGATGACACAGTGGGGGGGGTTGGGATGCTCTCCGTAACTCTCAAACAATCTGGTATATGGAACAGTCTGGCTGCACAGTTAATTGCAATTTTATCAAAATCGCTATATGGAGTACTGCAGTATCCAAATTGCTGGGGGGGGCGGTGTGTGTGGAGGGGGGGGGTTCAATATTGCAGGTAGGGCCCCATTTTGTTAAAGGCAAAATGTGTCAATCCCCTTCCTTTTTTGTAAAGATTTCTTTTTGGGGCTTTTCCCTTCATCAAAGTGGGCGCACTCTACCAACTGAGCTACCCGGGCGCCTCTTTTGTGCCTTTTTATTTGCGGCGAATCAGGAGGCAGGGAAGACCGCATGGGGGGGAGGCTGAGTAGATGTGGATGCGGGGGGGCCCAGGATGTGGTGCTCCGCCCCTGGTTCTGGGGTAGTTCACATATGAATGCACTTCAAAGGTCCAGGCTCTGGGTCCAGGTTCTGGGTCCAGGCTCTGGGTCCAGGTTCTGGGTCCAGGCTCTGGGTCCAGGTTCTGGGTCCAGGCTCTGGGTCCAAGCTAATGGGACAGTCTTTTTATCAGTAGTCCAGTTTTTACTGCAGTACTGTCCTGAGGCTCTTGGGTCCAGTACTTTACTTGAGTCCAAGTTAACTTTAGTTACTAGTTACTTTAGACAGTCTTTTTATCAGTAGAGGAATTTAGTTACTAGTTACTTTAGTTACTGCAGTTACTTTAGTACCTGAGGCCAAATGTTGACGTACTTGTACTTTACTTGAGTCTTTTCATGTTACTTTCTACTTTAGTTACTAGTTACTTTAGTTACTCCACTACATTCATCTGACAGCTTTAGTTACTAGTTACTTTAGTTACTTTAGTTTAGTTACTAGTTTTGTTGTGTGTGTGTGTGTGTGTGTGCGTGTGTGTGTCTCTGAGTCTGTCTGTGTGTCTGTGTGTGTGTCTAGTCTCATATCAATATATTGATATATTTTCCAGCCCTAATTCGTAATAAGTTGCATCCTCTTAAAATCCTAAAAACATCCAGTGAAGTTTGGTGTGACGAGTTATAGTTTTTTATAGTTTTTATAGTTTTTTATAGTTTTATAGTATTTTTAGAGTTTTCGGATGCTTCACTGAGGAAAATAATTTAATTAATCTGAATGAAAACAAGTGTGTGTTGCAGTTAAAATCTAAAAACATCAAAACAAGAATTATCACTTTTTTCATGCTTTTTTCTCCCAAAAACAATTAAAGTCTACAAAGTTAAAAACAAGCAGCTGAACCAGAACTCAGTGTCAAAAATACCACCCTGTGGCCTCTCTGTGTCAGACAGCGCCACCCTGTGGTATCTCAGTGTCAGAAAGCGCCACCCTGTGGTCTCTCAGTGTCAGACAGCGCCACCCTGTGGCCTCTCTGTCAGGGCAGACAGCGCCACCCTGGGGCCTCTCTGTGTCAGACAGCGCCACCCTGTGGCCTCTCTGTCAGGGCAGACAGCGCCACCCTGGGGCCTCTCTGTCAGGGCAGACAGCGCCACCCTGGGGCCTCTCTGTCAGGGCAGACAGCGCCACCCTGTGGCCTCTCGGTGTCAGACAGCGCCACCCTGTGGCCTCTCAGTGTCAGGACAGACAACGCCACCCTGTGGCCTCTCTGTGTCAGACAGCGCCACCCTGTGGTCTCTCAGTGTCAGACAGCGCCACCCTGTGGCCTTTCTGTGTCAGACAGCGCCACCCTGTGGTCTCTCAGTGTCAGACAGCGCCACCCTGTGGTCTCTCAGTGTCAGACAGCGCCACCCTGTGGTCTCTCAGTGTCAGACAGCGCCACCCTGTGGCCTCTCTGTGTCAGGGCAGACAGCGCCACCCTGTGGCCTCTCTGTGTCGGGGCTGCATCAGACGGCAGTCAGGAGGCTTTCTGCGGCCTTCACACGCTCTCAGAAGATTTTCCTTCAACGTATTCTAATATATAAGATAAGAAAAGATAAGAAAAACCTTTATTTGCAAAGATAAGAGCATATATAACAGATAGATAAGTGTACAAAATATAGCAGTATTAACAGTATTATACAATAAATTACACATGAATTATTAAATAATTAAACTACATTTTGAAAATTTGCCCAAATATGTTAACTCCTGCTGCAAGAAGATGAGGAATGCAATAATATAATAATATAGTCTAGTATGTCTAATAATACAGCCCGTGCAATACTGTTTTAATGCTTGTTCATATATTTATTGGCTGGGTAGAGTATTTTATTTTATTTGTGTATTCATCACTTTTAGTACTTTTATAGTCAGGTACTGCATAGCAAACTTTGTTATACAACAGCTTGTGTGTGTGTGTGTGTGTGTGTGTGCCCGAGTGTGTCTGTCTGATTGTTCTTGTTTCACCATATTTGTGGGGTCCAAACTCTGGGAGTGCTGTATACTTGTGGGGTCCGGACAGCTTTGTGGGGCCAAAAGGCTGGACCCCCCCCCTAACTTTACAGGGTTAAGACTTGGTTTTAGGATCAGGGTTAGAATCAGGTTATGGTTATGGTGAGGGTAAGGGTTAAGGTTAGGCATTTAGTTGTCATGGTGATGGTTATGGTGAGGGTAAGGGTTAAGGTTAGGCATTTAGTTGTCATGGTGATGGTTATGGTGAGGGTTAGGGTTAAGGTTATGCATTTAGGTCATGGTGATGGTTAGGGGCTATGGAATGCATTATGTCAATGAAGGGTCCTCACAAAGATAGTGAGACGCACTATGTGTGTGTTTGTGTGTGTGTGAGTGTGTGTGTGTGTGTGTGTCTGTGTGTGTGTGGGTCTGAATATGTGTGTGTGTGTGTGTGTGTGTGTGTGTGTGGGTCTCAGAGTTTGTGTGTCAGAGTCTGAGTCTGTGTGTGTGTGTGTGTGTGTGTGTAGCATGTTAGATTATTTATTTGTGTATTTATATCTTTAAGTACTTTAAGTCTATTCTCTTCTATGAGACATTAGTTCAGACCTGGAGTCTGGTGCGGTAGTGTAGTTAATGTTTATGTGCAGACACGCAGCGCCACCGTGTGGAAACCTTCTGTACTTCTCTTCCACCCGGACAGGTTTTTCCACCTTTTCCTTTTCTCCATTGAGACTGAACTGTTCCTTTGTTGTGTGACTGATTTATGAATGGTGAGTCAAACCCTTGTGACGGGCCGGCTCCATAGCTCAGGGGTTAGAGCACTGGTCTTGTAAACCAGGGGTCGCGAGTTCAAATCTCGCTGGGGCCTGGACACATTTTCAAACTTTAAAATAACTTAAACACTCTCTTTATAAACTGTGTACTCATGTAGATGTCATGCTCAGCTGTAGGTGGCGTTATGGCAACATAATATAAACGGTAAAAATCTCAATGGAGTTTGGTGTAAAGCTAAAAAAAAATTATGTTTTTTTAAAAACTTTTTCAACACTTTTGACGCTCTTTTTCAATGTTTGTCAATTTTTTGATGTTTTCAACACTACGTAACACTAACTTATTAACTTTAGTTTCACAGTTATTTTTGGAATTTATGGTCAATAAACCTCATGTATAGGAAATTATACCTAATGTTTGAGTTAGAAAAGCAGAAATTAGGAATTATTTATACATAATTTATTTTTTTACAAATATTTTACAAGCAACAAAATAAAGAAAGGGAAAAGAAAATAAGAAAAAGGAGAAGGGAAAAAATACATCTGAAAATGAAAGAAAAGTCTAATCTAAAGAAATATTATACATATGTAATATATATACAGTATATGTGTTTTCTGCAGAAAGAAAAGCCTAATATAAAGAAATATTATATATATATATATATAAATATATATGTGTGTGTGTGTTTTCTGCAGAAAGCGGTCCGTGACTCACGCCCAGCTGATGCACGATAAAGGCCGGACGCTGCAGGACTTTAAGCGCCGCATGTGGCTGCAGGAGCTTCTGGATGAAGTCCACACGGCGGAGATCCGCGAGCTGCCGGCCCGCAGCGCCGGCGCCGGCGGAGGAAGCAGCGGCGCCGGCACCGGCGTCGCGATGCCGGCCGGCGGCCTCGGCATCAACCTGAGCACCACCGGCAGCACCCTGCACTCCAAGCCGCCCGGCGGCACCAAGAACCTGCCCGTCAGCTTCCGGCCGGAGGAAGAGGAGGGAACCAACCTGCCGCAGGAGACCAACAAGTCCCAGACCTACAAGGACGGCGCGCTGAAGGCGCCGGGGAAGAAGAAGAAGAAAGGGCGGGCCGGGAAGCGGCGCGAGGGCGAGAAGAGGAAGAGGAGGGCGCGCTCGCTGGCGTGGCGGCTGGACGGCGACGCCGGGAGCGGCCTCGGCCTGGAGTGGAGGTCTCTGCTCGGCCTGCGGAGGGCGCTGCTGTAACAACGCTGTCAGTCTCTGACAAAGGTGAGTCAGCGGCGGCCATAGATAGTCTCATGGTGAGCTATCGGCGTGACATCATCATGACGTTATCTGTCATGGTGAGCTATCGGCGTGACATCATCATGACATCATGACGTTATCTGTCCTCATGGTGAGATATCGGCGTGACATCATCATGACATCATGACGTTATCTGTCCTCATGGTGAGCTATCGGCGTGACATCATCATGACATCATGACGTTAGCTGTCCTCATGGTGAGATATTGGCATGACATCATCATGACATCATGACGTTATCTGTCCTCATGGTGAGCTATCGGCGTGACATCAACATGACATCATGACGTTAGCTGTCCTCATGGTGAGATATCGGCATGACATCATCATGACATCATGACGTTAGCTGTCCTCATGGTGAGATATCGGCATGACATCATCATGACATCATGACGTTAGCTGTCCTCATGGTGAGATATCGGCATGACATCATCATGACATCATGACGTTAGCTGTCCTCATGGTGAGTTATAGGCATGACATCATCATGACGTTATCTGTCCTCATGGTGAGATATCGGCATGACATCATCATGACATCATGACGTTATCTGTCCTCATGGTGAGATATCGGCGTGTATGTCGGCGCTGAATACAGCGGGCGTACACATACACGCCACGGCGACGTTGTCATGGGTCCCGCGTAACTTCTAGGCAAGTCCCGCCCTACGAAGCAGCTGATTGGTTGGCGTTAGGGGGCATGTTTACGTCCTTTATCCAGCGGCGTGTTTCTGCCGAGAATCAGACACACCTTCCCCGCTCTGTGTGTGTGCGCCGCGTTAGGTCACGGCGTACTCCTGCGGCGTCGCTATGGCAACCAGCCACGCTCACCTGAGTACCAATCTGCAATGGAAGGAGGAGGACGGGTACCATGTAATGGGAGAACACCATTAGCTGTGAATGCAGATGATTTCGGACATTTTGAGATTTCTCTTCAAACATAAAATAAATAAACTGAACTAACGTCTGCATTTCTTCTTCTTTCTTCTTCTTCTTCTTCTTCTTCCAGAAACCTCCGGACAGCCGGAGTGGACCCCTAAACTCTCCCGCTACAGGCTTCTGGACCCGGGAGGGTTTGGCCAGAAAGTGGAAAATATTTATTGTCTGTAAATATTCTAAATATATCAGAATAGATAGCAGAATATGGTAATAAAAGCGTATTTGATGCTCTGTGAGACGACAGGTTTTAATCTCGGTGAATCCATGCTTTTATTCTTTTGATTCCAGTCATGTCACATCTGTTTTTGCTGTAATTTATTTGGTCTGAATGGTGTATTTATTTTGTAAATGTATCGAGGTGCTGCTGACCTTCTATATTTTTGTACCATGATGCACTTTAGATATATAAATATATATACCATTAATGTTGTTGATATTGTTTGAGATGAAGGTTTAAAGTGTGTCCTCGCTTCGTGCAGACGGCCGATTCTTTGCTGCTGTGGTGGTGTTTTTGTTTATTTCCTCCCTTTCCTCCGCCTCCTCCGTCTCCTCCGTCTCCTCCGTCACCTCGGCCCTCGCTCTACTTCTCAACGCCAAAGTTCATATTTCGCCAGATTTTGTTGTTTTGTGTTTTTTTTGGCACTTGCACTGAGATAAACACCCTGTACTGAACGGATTAAACAATGGACAGAATCCCCCTCTCTGTGTCCTCTTATTGGGGATGGATGGATGGATGAATGGATGAATGGATGAATGGATAGATGGATGGATGGATGGATGGATGGATGGAAGGATAGATAGAGAGAGATAGAAATTTTAGGCATCCAGTAGCAAGACAACCATAACAAAACAAACACATATCACACAAATATAACACATATACACACATACACACATATATAACATATACACACATATATAACATATACACACATATATAACAAATACACACGTACACACATATATCACACATATACCACACAAAATACAGGGGGCATAAGTATACACCCCCCTATGTTAAAATACAGGGGGCATAAGTATACACCCCCCTATGTTAAAATACAGGGGCATAAGTATACACATATGTTAAAATACAGGGGGCATAAGTATACACCCCTATGTTAAAATACAGGGGGCATAAGTATACACCCCCTATGTTAAAATACAGGGGGCATAAGTATACACCCCCTATGTTAAAATACAGGGGGGGCATAAGTATACACCCCCCTATGTTAAAATACAGGGGGCATAAGTATACACCCCCATGTTAAAATACACATAAGTATACACCCCCCTATGTTAAAATACACACATAAGTATACACCCCTATGTTAAAATACAGGGGCATAAGTATACACCCCCTATGTTAAAATACACACATATACACCCCTATGTTAAAATACAGGGGGCATAAGTATACACCCCCTATGTTAAAATACAGGGGCATAAGTATACACCCCCTATGTTAAAATACAGGGGCATACATACACCCCTATGTTAAAATACAGGGGCATAAGTATACACCCCTATGTTAAAATACAGGGGCATAAGTATACACCCCCCCTATGTTAAAATACAGGGGCATAAGTATACACCCCCTATGTTAAAATACAGGGGCATAAGTATACACCCCCCTATGTTAAAATACAGGGGGCATAAGTATACACCCCCCTATGTTAAAATACAGGGGGCATAAGTATACACCCCCTATGTTAAAATACAGGGGCATAAGTATACACCCCCCTATGTTAAAATACAGGGGCATAAGTATACACCCCCATGTTAAAAATACAGGGGGCATAAGTATACACCCCCTATGTTAAAATACAGGGGCATAAGTATACACCCCCTATGTTAAAATACAGGGGGCATAAGTATACACCCCCCATATGTTAAAATACAGGGGCATAAGTATACACCCCCTATGTTAAAATACAGGGGGCATAAGTATACACCCCCTATGTTAAAAAATACAGGGGGCATAAGTATACACCCCCCTATGTTAAAATACAGGGGGCATAAGTATACACCCCCTATGTTAAAATACAGGGGGCATAAGTATACACCCCCTATGTTAAAATACAGGGGCATAAGTATACACCCCCTATGTTAAAATACAGGGGCATAAGTATACACCCCCTATGTTAAAATACAGGGGCATAAGTATACACCCCTATGTTAAAATACAGGGGCATAAGTATACACCCCCCCTATGTTAAAATACAGGGGGCATAAGTATACACCCCCTATGTTAAAATACAGGGGGCATAAGTATACACCCCCTATGTTAAAATACAGGGGCATAAGTATACACCCCTATGTTAAAATACAGGGGCATAAGTATACACCCCCTATGTTAAAATACAGGGGGCATAAGTATACACCCCCCTATGTTAAAATACAGGGGCATAAGTATACACCCCCTATGTTAAAATACAGGGGGCATAAGTATACACCCCCTATGTTAAAATACAGGGGGCATAAGTATACACCCCCCTATGTTAAAATACAGGGGGATAAGTATACACCCCCTATGTTAAAATACAGGGGGCATAAGTATACACCCCTATGTTAAAATACAGGGGGCATAAGTATACACCCCCTATGTTAAAATACAGGGGGCATAAGTATACACCCCCTATGTTAAAATACAGGGGGCATAAGTATACACCTCCCTATGTTAAAATACAGGGGGCATAAGTATACACCCCCTATGTTAAAATACAGGGGGCATAAGTATACACCCCCTATGTTAAAATACAGGGGGCATAAGTATACACCCCCTATGTTAAAATACAGGGGGCATAAGTATACACCCCCTATGTTAAAATACAGGGGCATAAGTATACACCCCCTATGTTAAAATACAGGGGGCATAAGTATACACCCCCTATGTTAAAATACAGGGACATAAGTATACACCCCCCTATGTTAAAATACAGGGACATAAGTATACACCCCCTATGTTAAAATACAGGGACATAAGTATACACCCCCTATGTTAAAATACAGGGACATAAGTATACACCCCTATGTTAAAATACAGGGGGCATAAGTATACACCCCCTATGTTAAAATACAGGGGCATAAGTATACACCCCCTATGTTAAAATACAGGGGCATAAGTATACACCCCTATGTTAAAATACAGGGACATAAGTATACACCCCCTATGTTAAAATACAGGGACATAAGTATACACCCCCTATGTTAAAATACAGGGGCATAAGTATACACCCCCTATGTTAAAATACAGGGGCATAAGTATACACCCCCTATGTTAAAATACAGGGGCATAAGTATACACCCCCTATGTTAAAATACAGGGGGCATAAGTATACACCCCCTATGTTAAAATACAGGGGCATAAGTATACACCCCCCTATGTTAAAATACAGGGGGCATAAGTATACACCCCTAATACACAAGGTATTAACTCTGCAGGGTGCCCAAACGTTTGCAGACGCCATTTTTTTGTTTTCTGTTATTTTGAAAGTGTAAATGATGAAATAAAATCTAACTTTTTGTGACATATTATATGAATTTCTAATCAGTCATTTGATCCTTTTGGAGATTCTTCCATCTTTTCTTTCTTCTTCATGCACATTAATACACATTTTACCTTGGGTGTCCAAACTTTCGAACCCCACTGTAACGTCTGTATATGTTTCCCATATCACATGATCTCTGACCATGTGACATGATGACACCAGGTAGGGGTCATAGGTCACCTGAGGAAGCCTGTAATGGAGCATCGACACCACAGTCACACAGAGGGAAGAACCAGAGCTCTTATTGTGAAAGTGTCTTCCTGCCAGGTGGGGCTGTGACTCATCAGGAAACAACTCACCTGAGTTGTTGTGGGTGTCCATTTTGTAAGTGTGTGTTTGAGACGTTAACAGCACGTTAGTCTTTGGTCTCTTCAGGGCTGGTTTCTGCCTCTGATGTTAAATCTAATGTTTCTACTTCTCTTCTGATTTCCTGACAAAGTGGGGACCGCTCTGGTGTTGGAGACCAGGAAGGTGTGTGTGTGTGTGTGTGTGTGTGTGTGTGTGTGTGTCCGTCCGTCCGTCCGTCCGTCCGTCCGTCCGTCCGACCGACCGACCGACCGACCGACCGACCGACCGACCGACCGACCGACCGACCGACCGACCGACCGACCGACCGACCGACCGACCGACCGACCGACCGACCGACATCGACCGACCGACCGACCGACCGACCGACCGACCGACCGACCGACCGACCCGACCGACCGACCGACCGACCGACCGACCGACCGACCGACCGACCGACCGACCGACCGACCGACCGACCGACCGACCGACCGACCGACCGACCGACCGACCGACCGACCGACCGACCGACCGACCGACCGACCGACCGACCTAATATGGAACTGCGTGACTATGTGCTGGCTTTCCTCCAACAGGAACTTGTGCGCGTGTGTCGTTTTTGCTTCCTTTGGCCAATCAGCGATAAGCACTACTAACCCTCGTGTTGTCTTCCCGTCAAAATTGAAAATCAACACTTTTCAAAGCTTTTTTTTCAATGTTTGTCACTTTTGACGTTTAACACTACGTAACACTAACTTATTAACTTTAGTTTTAGTTATTTTTGGAATTTATGGTCAATAAAGCTCATTTATAGGAAATTATACCTAATGTTTGAGTTAGAAAAGCAGAAATTAGGAATTATTGAGACTAAAATTAAAGGAATGGATGTTGATGATAATCACAGACTGGAATATGTCAACTTTTACTCAATACTATTTCAAAAACACTTCCATTTGTTTTACAATGCTATAAAATTGAATAAGACGCCCCAAAATTAATGAAAGTAGAGATTTGTACTTGGCAAAGAGCGTTGGGTGGAATCAATCATGTTATTTTGGGGAATTAAAAAGAACATTGATATAGGACAACATGGAGACAACATGAGGACAACATGAGGACAACATCGGGACAACATGAGGACAACATGGGGACAACATGGGGACAACATGAGGGCAACATGAGGACAACATGGGGACAACATGGGGACAACATAAGGGCAACATGAGGACAACATGAGGGTTAACTTCCATAGACATGTGGAAAGTCCCTGGTGTTGCATTCATGGGACATAGGAAGAATGACTACACTCAACAACAACCACAGTTACACCGAAAGAAGAAACAAAGCTCTTATTGTGACTTTTTTTTTATTGTGTATGTGTGTGTGTGTGTGTGTGTGTGTAATATTTCTCCTTTGAGGTAGAAGGTGTGTGTGTGTGTCTAATGTTTCTGCTTCTTTTATTCTCTAACTAAATAAACTGCGTCACTGTGAGCTGGCTCTCCTCCAACAGGAACTTGTGTGTGTGTGTGTGTGTGTGTGTGTGTGTGTGTATGTGTGTGTGTGTGTGTGTGTGTGTGTGTGTGTGTGTGTGTGTGTGTGTGTGTGTGTGTCCTCCAACAGGAACTAGTTGTCGCCATTTTGTAAGTGTGTGTTTGAGACGTTAACAGCACGTTAGTCTTTGGTCTCTTCAGGGCTGGTTTCTGCCTCTGATGTTAAATCTAATGTTTCTACTTCTCTTCTGATTTCCTGACAAAGTGGGGACCGCTCTGGTGTTGGAGACCAGGAAGGTGTCTGAGGTACGTGTGTGTGTGTGTGTGTGTGTGTGTGTGTGTGTGTGTGTGTGTGTGTGTGTGTGTGTGTGTGTGTGTGTGTGTGTGTGTGTGTGTGTGTGTGTGTGTGTGTGTGTGTGTGTGTTTGCACAGTACACAAGGTTTCTTTCTCACAGTAGGACACTCTGTTACTGGGGTTATTCGGCAAGCTTTAGTCAGACAAATACGCTTACTTATGCTAAAATGAGGAACTTCTTATCTCCAGTGTGTGTGTGTGTGACACACACACACACACACACGCGCGCACACACTTGTGTGGACGTGTATGTGTGTGTGTCTTCTGCTTTATTTTCATTAACATGCATTGTCACTATTGTTGTCGCGAGTTTGATTTAAACCCTACTACATTTGTTTAGATGGTTAGGAATGGTTGCACTGGCACCCTGATGCGGAGTGGGACTTTTCCCGGTGGGACGGTACTGTTTCGAGGCTGCCTGGCGTGCGGCTGCTGCCCGGTGGCCGCTGCCCGGTGGCCGCTGGCCGGTGGCCGCTGCCCGGTGGCCGCTGCCCGGTGGCCGCTGCCCGGTGGCGGCTGCCCGGTGGCCGCTGCCCGGTGGCCGCTGCCCGGTGGCCGCTGCCTGCCGGCAGACCTGCGGGTCGCGTCAGTGTCCACTCTCTCTGTAAAAGTAGAGATGAGCAGCGCAGCGTCCGTGGTCTCAGCTTCAGGTTACAGGACGCGCTCCAAAGATTAAGTGTGACGATATTAATGCAGCGATATTCCCAGATGATAATAATGTAGTGATATTCCCAGATGATATTAATGTAGTGATATTCCCAGATGATAATAATGTAGTGATATTCCCAGATGATATTAATGTAGTGATATTCCCAGATGATAATAATGTAGTGATATTCCCAGATGATATTAATGGCAGACTGGTCAGAGATCAATACATTCATGATTTAATTTCTTGTTGCTTGTCCTTCTCTAATAAAGGACAGTTTGTGTGACTCCTTAATATGTAGGACTAATGTTTTTATTATAGCTTACATTGGTTTCATAACCTTCTCATTAGTCTCCCATCCCTGGACCAATAACGTGGCCTATATACAGGACGTATGTAGTGGAGTTATCATTCATCACACCGGGAACACCACAATGCTTCTTCATCTTTTATTTTGGTGCGGTCACTTATCAGAAGAATATAAAAACATGAATATTGTTTTACAAATGCTCACAGCGTGTATTGAAGTCATTTACTTCTTTTTCTAGTTGTTGTCCCTTTCTGATTGTTCTGTATGAACATTAATTGTACAAATAATTAGATATAGCTTGTAGAGATTTGTGCATATGGTTGTAAAACATGTTCTAGCGTCGTGAAGGGTTTGAAATTAAGCCTAGTCATTAGAGTCCATTTCCATTTCATTTTTTTAATTATGACAGAGAAGCTCTCAGAATGTTCTGTGCAGTTAAATTTCTCCGATTCAAAAACAATCGGAGGGATTTTAACTGCTGTTTGTCTGATTTAAAGGGTTATTCTGTACAGAACACACGTTGTGTGGCTGCTGAAATCAGCTGGAAACTGTCCGTATTTACCGCAGCTTGTTGTCTCCCCCCCCTGTTCATCTCGTCTCTCTAAGCTGAGTCTCTCTGGGCGGTCCTCTTGTTTCCTGCTTCAACTTTACTTTCACTTTCCAGAGGCTGTGGCGCAGTTATTGTTCTCCGTGTGGAGCTCCAGCTGAAGGTCATTAAATCATAACTTTAATAATAATAATAATAATAATAATAATAATAATCGTGTGTCTGTACCGTTTGACTCGTCAACTCCAGCTGTGGTTGGTTTAGTTTCAGAGCACAAAGCTGCAGAGAAACCACCTCAACTGGACCTGGATTAGTTAGACCTGAAGTCTTCACTAAGACCAGCGACATCTTGTGTGAGTATCAGGCCGCGGTACTGACTCAGATGTACTGTTAAAATATACTTTAACCTTTATTACTGTCTCAGATGTACTGTTAAAATATACTTTAACCTTTATTACTGACTCAGATGTACTGTTAAAATATACTTTAACCTTTATTACTGTCTCAGATGTACTGTTAAAATATACTTTAACCTTTATTACTGTCTCAGATATACTGTTAAAATATACTTTAGCCTTTACTACTGGGGGTGTGTGTGCGCGTTTTTACTTCCCGTACGCAAGTCCCTGGTGTTGCATTCAAGGGACATAGGAAGAATGACTACACTCTGACAACAACAACCACAGTTACACCGAAAGAAGAAACAAAGCTCTTATTGTGAAAATCTGCATGTTGTAACATAAAGTACTCCAGAGGAGGTCTGAAGTACTTATGTCCCTGTATTTTAACATAGGGGGGTGTATACTTATGCCCCCTGTATTTTAACATAATATAGGTGTATACTTATGCCCCCTGTATTTTAACATAGGGGTGTATACTTATGCCCCTGTATTTTAACATAGGGGTGTATACTTATGTCCCTGTATTTTAACATAGGGGGTGTATACTTATGCCCCTGTATTTTAACATAGGGGGTGTATACTTATGCCCTGTATTTTAACATAGGGGGAGTATACTTATGCCCCTGTATTTTAACATAGGGGTGTATACTTATGCCCCTGTATTTTAACATAGGGGTGTATACTTATCCCCTGTATTTTAACATAGGGGGTGTTACTTATGCCCCTGTATTTTAACATGTCTACTTATGCCCCTGTATTTTAACATAGGGGTGTATACTTATGTCCCTGTATTTTAACATAGGGGGTGTATACTTATGCCCCTGTATTTTAACATAGGGGGTGTATACTTATGCCCCTGTATTTTAACATAGGGGGGTGTATACTTATGCCCCTGTATTTTAACATAGGGGGTGTATACTTATGCCCCCCTGTATTTTAACATAGGGGGTGTATACTTATGCCCTGTATTTTAACATAGGGGGTGTATACTTATGCCCCTGTATTTTAACATAGGGGGTGTATACTTATGCCCCTGTATTTTAACATAGGGGGTGTATACTTATGACCCCTGTATTTTAACATAGGGGGTGTATACTTATGCCCCTGTATTTTAACATAGGGGGGTGTATACTTATGCCCCTGTATTTTAACATAGGGGGTGTATACTTATGCCCCTTGTATTTTAACATAGGGGGTGTATACTTATACCCCTGTATTTTAACATAGGGGGTGTATACTTCTGCCCCCTGTATTTTAACATAGGGGGTGTATACTTATGCCCCTGTATTTTAACATGGGGGGGTGTATACTTATACCCCTGTATTTTAACATAGGGGGGTGTATACTTCTGCCCCCTGTATTTTAACATGGGGGGGTGTATACTTATACCCCTGTATTTTAACATAGGGGGTGTATACTTATGCCCCTTGTATTTTAACATATGTATACTTATACCCTGTATTTTAACATAGGGGGGTGTATACTTCTGCCCCCTGTATTTTTAACATAGGGGGTGTATACTTCTGCCCCTGTATTTTAACATAGGGGGTGTATACTTATACCCCTGTATTTTAACATAGGGGGTGTATACTTCTGCCCCCTGTATTTTAACATAGGGGGGTGTATACTTCTGCCCCCTGTATTTTAACATAGGGGGGTGTATACTTATGCCCCTGTATTTTAACATAGGGGGTGTATACTTATGCCCCCTGTATTTTAACATAGGGGGTGTATACTTCTGCCCCCTGTATTTTAACATGGGGGGTGTATACTTATACCCCTGTATTTTAACATAGGGGGGTGTATACTTCTGCCCCCTGTATTTTAACATGGGGGGGGTGTATACTTATGCCCCTGTATTTTAACGTGTGTGTGTGTGTGTGTGTGTGTGTGTGTGTGTGTGTGTGTGTGTGTGTGTGTGTGTTCGGGAGAGGTTTTTACTTCCTTTGGCCAATCGGCGATAAGCAATATTAACTTCCATAGACATGTGGAAAGTCCCTGGTGTTGCATTCACGGGACATAGGAAGAATGACTACACTCAACAACAACAACGACAGTTTCACCAAAAGACCAAACAAAGATCTTATTGTGAAAATCTGCATGTTGTAACATAAAGTACTCCAGAGGAGGTCTCAAGTACTTTGCCAGGAATCAAACCCTGGTCTCCACCAGCGTAATGTCAGACACAACAGGATTTACTGTTTCCTCTGGAGCCTTTCAGAGTAAAATGCCTCTGTTACTGTTGTAGTAATGTGAGGAGGAGGATACACAGGACAGGAAGGGGACATTGGCATGATGGAGTCTCAGAAAGATGACATTAGTCCTGGGGTCTGGTATCCATTAGAGGAAAGAAAGAAGACATTAGTCCTGGGGTCTGGTCTCCATTAGAGGACAGAAAGAAGACATTAGTCCTGGGGTCTGGTCTCCATTAGAGGACAGAAAGAAGACATTAGTCCTTTCCAATGTCCCTGTTGTCCCAGAAAGATAAGGACCGACAGAGCAGGATGAGCAGAGAGCAGAAATCATTCCGTGAAGAGCTTCAGACTTTATTTTCTGCTCGATAGCTTCTAGTTTCTCCAGCAGCTTCTGTTTCTGGACATTAAAAAGTGCTCTTCCTCTCTTTCTAACAGGACCCATCAGAGACCAGACCCTGCTGGACCTGGACCTGAGCCCAGCTGTGTGTCCATGCAGCCCCCGTTCCTTTAATAAAGACCTGTAAGGGAGAGGAGGATAGAAATGGAGGAGAGAGGCTTGATGGAGAGACTTGAATGGCAGAAGGAGAGAACTGCAATGGAAAGGGAAATAGAAACGTTAAGAAGAAGATTGAGGTGAGTTGGGAAAATCCAGCAAACTGGATCCAGTCTCGTTGGACGGGACTACATCCAGCGAACTGGATCCAGTCTCGTTGGACGGGACTACATCCAGCGAACTGGATCCAGTTTCTTGGGACGGGACTACATCCAACAAACTGGATCCAGTCTCGTTGGACGGGACTACATCCAGCGAACTGGATCCAGTCTCGTTGGACGGGACTACATCCAGCGAACTGGATCCAGTCTCGTTGGACGGGACTACATCCAGCGAACTGGATCCAGTCTCGTTGGACTGGACTACGTCCAGCGAACTGGATCCAGTCTCGTTGGACGGGACTACATCCAGCGAACTGGATCCAGTCTCGTTGGACGGGACTACATCCAGCGAACTGGATCCAGTCTCGTTGGACGGGACTACATCCAGCGAACTGGATCCAGTTTCTTGGGGCGGGACTACATCCAACAAACTGGATCCAGTCTCGTTAAAATACTACATCCAGCCTGGATCCAGTCTCGTTGGACGGGACTACATCCAGCGAACTGGATCCAGTCTCGTTGGACGGGACTACATCCAGCGAACTGGATCCAGTCTCGTTGGACTGGACTACGTCCAGCGAACTGGATCCAGTCTCGTTGGACGGGACTACATCCAGCTTAACTGGATCCAGTCTCGTTGGACGGGACTACATCCAGCGAACTGGATCCAGTCTCGTTGGACGGGACTACATCCAGCGAACTGGATCCAGTCTCGTTGGACGGGACTACGTCCAGCGAACTGGATCCAGTCTCGTTGGACGGGACTACGTCCAGCGAACTGGATCCAGTCTCGTTGGACGGGACTACATCCAGTGAACTGGATCCAGTCTCGTTGGACGGACTATGTCCAGCAAACTGGATCCAGTCTTATTGGACGGACTATGTCCTGGGTTGTTTTGGGTCATGCACACTCCTTCAAACCAACTGTTTTTATTGGAAAGGAATTATTGGAGCTGATGACTGAAATGAGAATATTTTAGCAAAATAATTTCCTGTCTGTCTCAAAATATCTTTCTGTTCAGACATTTTGAATTATTATTATTATTATTATTATGTTCTAATGTTTAAAATTTTGATTTAGATATTTTTATTTTGTACAGTTTTGGACAGAAAGTAAAGCATTATTGGCATGTAATTGTTAATAATTAGGCCTCCAGACATATTCATATTAATATTATATTATATGCTGGGAGACTTTACTCTACCTGAACATGTGACCCTAAATAAATGTGTTTTCCTATCAGGACCAAGCAGAGACCAGAGTCTCCTGACCCTGAACCAGATCCTGATCCTGATCCTGATCCTGATCCCAGCTGTGTGTCCTTTAAGAGCGACCGGTCACTGGATGATTTCATAAATTTTAAACGTGTTTCTGACAAAAAGTAAGTGGTTATTAGCATTCAGTTGTTAATAATTATGTATGTGGCCTGTTGTATTATATCTTATCAGTATTAGTAATAGTATAAATATATTATATAGCAGGGGTCTTCAACATTTTCCAGGCCAAGGACCCCCAAACTGATGGCGAGATGGAGCGGGGACCCCCTAATTATATATATTGTATAAATTGTGTTATATCAAACTGGTCCTATAGTGCCATGTGTACATGTACCTTGTTATTGTGCATTCAATACTAAGATACTCAAATAATACACAGGTTCATATATTCATGTTTTTATTTTAAACATGTGCGAGGCCCAGTGAGTAGGGTGGCCATGCCACTGCCATTTATAAACATAACACAATAAACTGATACCTGCCAAGATCAACAATGTCTGTCAATTGCATGTAATCATGCATAAAAGCTATTCAAATGGACATTTTTAAAACATAAATGGGGGAATATAAAAAAGTCTAATCAACCAAAACTTTTGCGACCCCCATGCAGTACCTCCGCGGACCCCCTAGGGGTCACGGACCCCCTGTTGAAGACCCCTGTTATATAGTATTCAATTCTGCTTCCTCTCTTTCTTTAGAAATCTGCTGATGGAAGAATTAAAAACTGACAAAGATTACTAATATTTGAAATAGATTATGAATATAAAACAGTTGATGAAAGATTGAACATACTTTTCAACCGTATTTTTTCAAGATGCACATTTATCTGTTTGTTCAGGATCCAGCAGCAGAGACCAGAGTCTCCTGGACCTGATCCTGGACCTGGACCCAGCTGTTTGTCCGTTAAGAGCGACCGGTCACTAGATGATTTTATAAATTTTAAAAAAAGATTTCCATCTTTCAGAAAGTAAGTTATGAGTACCATATAATGAGATTCTTATATACTGTATATATGTGTATATACAGTATACAGTTGACATATATATACAGTACATGTGAAATACTATATATATATATATATATATATATATATATATATATATATATATATATATATAGTAGCATTGCATCAGATCCATGTTTTCTGCTCTAGAACTTTATTCCCCTGGTTTGCAGACTGCTCACCGCAGGCGTAGCTCGGCTTCCACACCGACTCGTGGTAGGACGCGTCCCTCCAGGCCGCCGTGTGGTAGGACGCGTCCCTCCAGGCCGCCGTGGGGTAGGACGCGTCCCTCCAGGCCGCCGTGGGGTAGGACGCGTCCCTCCAGGCCGCCGTGGGGTAGGATGCGTCCCTCCAGGCCGCCGTGTGGTAGGACGCGTCCCTCCAGGCCACCGTGGGGTAGGGCCCCGCGTCCCTCCAGGCCGCCGTGGGGTATACCCCTCCAGGCTGCCGTGTGGTAGGACGCGTCCCTCCAGGCCGCCGTGTGGTAGGACGCGTCCCTCCAGGCCGCCGTGTGGTAGGACGCGTCCCTCCAGGCCACCGTGGGGTAGGACGCGTCCCTCCAGGCCGCCGTGGGGGTAGGATCACGTCCCTCCAGGCCGCCGTGTGGTAGGACGCGTCCCTCCAGGCCGCCGTGGGGTAGGACGCGTCCCTCCAGGCCGCCGTGGGGTAGGATGCGTCCCTCCAGGCCGCCGTGTGGTAGGACGCGTCCCTCCAGGCCGCCGTGGGGTAGGACGCGTCCCTCTAGGCCGCCGTGGGGTAGGACGCGTCCCTCTAGGCAGCGCACACTCGGGCTACTCTTAATTTAACGTAATGTCATAAATGAAAATAATGTCCAGGATCTCCGGGAAAAGAAACGATATGCGTGTCTCCATTTCAAACATCACGGCAGGTTGATTGTGGGCGACAACGCGGTCGTGTTAGCTCACCGAAACTCTACTGCCGAAGTTGCTGGCTGGCTACGCAACGTTAGCTATATCCGCTAGCATCCGTTCAGGCTAACTATAGCCAGTTAGCTTTGTGTGTAACGTAACAACCCCCCCCCATCTCGTAGGAGCGAAGCTTACTATTTCATTCAATACAATTATGGTACAAAAGGTGCACTAACGCCACATGTATGATGTTGACAACATGGACGCATATATAGGCAACACCAAAGGCAGTCGTAATATTTACCTAGCAGGCTAGGCTAACGCTGTTGTGCTAACGTCCGGTGGCGTAGCGTTAGCTAGCGTTAGCTAGCAGTCTAAACTTGTGAAAAGCCGAACAACACCCCCGTCTAAGCTGTGTTTCACTTTCCCTCCAATATTATTATAAATATAATAAAGTCACATGGACTCGGTCGAGACCATAGACTGTTAATATTAAAGACCAGAAGCCGCATTAGGCCAGACCAGTGGTAAATACAACGCAGGCTGCTCTGTTATCTCCCTAATGTGACGTCATGCAATGCATTGTGGGAGAAAAAGGAAACACTGTAAAATTGTGCCTACTTTTCGTATTATATTCAGTTTTGCGATATCCAACACCATCAAATACAACAACAGTTCAAATATTTACTACCAACAAGCAAATTGCACAAATTCGTTGCAAAATTAAACCTGCAACATGGACTTTAAGGACCTTGCCTAAGGATCCACCTGGATAGCCCCGCCCTAACCGGGAATCAAACTGATGATCACCTGTGATGATCAACCAACGATTACCTATACCGAAGTCATTGGCATTAACCACTGAGCTATCCAGGAGCTTACATCAGAAAGATGGCCCCCAAAGATGAAGGGCTTAGTGAATACCTCAGGCAGCAGAAACCCAAAGGTGAGGACAAGGAAGAGGAAGAACCGTCATGGAGGGACAAGCCGCTGCACGGCGTGTACCACAGACAAATAGAAGAAGTGGCTGATATCAAGAAATCCTACCAGTGGCTAGAAAAGGCTGGACTGAAGGACAGCACAGAGGCCGTAACCATGGCAGCACAAGATCAATAGAGGCAGGGGTCTATCACACCAGGCAGGACCCCAGTACAGGATCAATAGAGGCCGGGGTCTACCACACCAGACAGGACCCCAGTACAAGATCAATAGAGGTCGGGGTCTACCACACCAGAAAGGACCCCAGTACAAGATCAATAGAGGTCGGGGTCTACCACACCAGGCAGGACCCCAGTACAGGATCAATAGAGGCCGGGGTCTACCACACCAGGCAGGACCCCAGTTCCAGACTGTGCAAGGATGCCCCTGAGACAGTACAGCACATAACAGCAGGGTGTAAGATGCAGGCAGGAAGAGCGTACATTGAACGCCATAACCAGGTAGCTGTCATAGTGTACAGGAACATCTGCCACGAGTATGGGCTGGAAGTCCCAAGGTCAAAATGGAAGACACCTCCTAAGGTAGTCCAGAATGACCCAGCTAAGATCCTGTGGGACTTCAAGATCCAGACTGACAAACTGGTGATGGCTAACCAACCAGACATGGTGTTGATGGACAAACAGCGGGGGGGGGCAGTAGTGATAGATGTGGCAATCCCAAGCGACAGCAACATCAAGAAGAAGGAACCGGAGAAGCTTGAGAAATACCAAGGGCTGAAAGAGGAGCTAGAAAAGATGTGGAAAGTAAGAGCAACAGTGGTGCCAGTGGTAATCGGAGCACTGGGGGGGGGCTGGGACCCCCAAACTGGGAGAGTGGCTCCAGCAGATTCCAGGTAAAACATCAGAGGTCTCTGTCCAGAAGAGTGCAGTCCTAGGAACAGCTAAGATACTGCGCAGAACCCTCAAACTCCCAGGCCTCTGGTAGAGGACCCAAGCTTGAGGATGACATATACCACCCCACAAGGGGGGAGAGGTTTTTTTAAATTAGTATTTCACATAGGCAGGTAAGTCATTATTGGAATTTATGTTTAATAATTAGGCTTTTATAGATATTTATCTTAATTAGATATTTTTACAGTTATGTTATGCATGTCTTTAACTGAACATGTGATCTTCAATAAATGTGGTTTTCTATCAGGACCAGACCAGATTCTGCTGATTCTGGACCTAGACCTGGACCTGGACCCAGCTGTTTGTCCTTAAAGAGCGACCGGTCACTGGACGATTTCATAAATTTTAAACGAAGACATCCATCTGACAGAAAGTAAGTTATCAGTACCATGTAATGAGATTCCTAGATGTAGTATTTTAGAAGTATTTCACATAGGCAAGTGAGTCATTATTGGAATTTTAATAATTAGGGTTACATGTCTTAAATAGATATTTTTACAGTTATGTTATGCAGGGAGTCTTTAACTGAACATGTGATCTTCAATAAATGTGGTTTTCTATCAGGACCAGACCAGAGTCTGCTGATCCTGATCCTGGACCTGGACCCAGCTGTTTGTCCTTTAAGAGCGACCGGTCACTGGATGATTTTATAAATTTTAAACAAAGACTTCCATCTGACAGAAAGTAAGTTATCAGTACCATATAATGAGGTTTAGAGGCTATCTGTCTGCCGGTGTAAATGTGTGGTAAAGTAATACTATACCCAACTCATCTCTCTATTAGACTATTAGACTATTTAAATACGAGGGGTGTAGCGATATTCGTATTGAAGCGTTCGGTACGAGGCTTTTGTTAGGTGTGCATTACAAACCAAACAATTCCTTAGTGATGTATTTGTTAGTGATCACAAATCGTATTTGATCTTGTTTGTAATGAGGATCCTCTGCCTGCTCAACGAGTGTCCTGCTCACGTTTGATTAACCAACTCACTGTTGCGACATTTTCAGCTGCATTTGACTCAAGCTCGGTTTTTACATTGAATGACGTGGACTCTTGTGCACAGGCGTTTAATGATCATTGCACCCTGCTGCTGGACAAAGCAGCCCCTCTTAACATTAGTAGCGAAATTCCTTCTGTAATACATCCCTGTGGATGAATGACGACATTTGCAGCTCAAGGCGTGTCCGTCGGAGAACTGAGCGTTTATGGAAAAGGACTCAGCTCCAAGTCCATCGCCTGCATCTTAAAGAGCTCTTAGTAGACCTGAATGAAGTGATCGAGGATGCTAGAGCCTCTTATTTTACTAATCTGATATCTGCTTGTAAAAACAATCCTGAAGCTCTGTTTGAGACTATTAACAACATTGTTACATAGATACACATCAGAGACGTTCAATACTGGACTGAACGACATCATTCAGATAGACATCATTAAGCTTGCAGGCTCGATGAAACCCTCCCAAAGCCCTGTTGATATTTTACCAACATCTTTGCTTTAAAAACTATATCCAACTATATCTACTTGGCCCAGGTTTGGTTTAATTTTAAACTTATATCTCTTGAGCTGGACCAGGTCCCTGGCTGTTTTAAGCCCGCTGTTAAAAGAGAACTATTTAGATGCAGCATCATTTAAAAAGCACAGGCCTATTTCTAAATAGCCTTTTAATTTTGAAAATTTTAGAAAAGGTTGTTGCGGAACCAGTTACATAATAATTTGGATTCTCTTAATAAGTTTCAGTCTGGCGTTCATAAAAAACATTCTACCGAGACTCGTCTTATTAGGGTCTCTAATGATATTCTGATGGCTGCTGATGGGGGTAAAAAGTGCTGAATTAATAAAGTTTACTTACTTATTAACTAATTCTTCCTGATTCCTCCACAGAGTGGACCAGGAGAGCTCAGAGGGTCCCAGTGGTCAGCCTGCCCAGCAGCATCAAACCCACCTGGACTCCATCTTTATGGTCTGTACATGTACACTACTTTTACATCTATTCTGTTCCCAATCATCTCCATGCTGCACTGTTCAGACCAGAGGGTCCTCAGTCTGTCCATCATGGATCTGATGGTTGCTTCCATGATTTCAGTCTGATTGGCATTCATATAATCTTCTGTTCCAGCTGCTGGAGGACAACATCGTCACTTTTGTGAAGAACGAGCTGAAGAAGATCCAGAAGCTTCTGAGACCCAATTACCCAGAAAGCCCAGAGAGTCAGAGGGAGGGTGAGGATGAAGAGCAGAGGAGGAGCAGAGAGGCGTTTCTGAAGATCACACTGCACTTCCTGAGGAGAATGAAGCAGGACGAGCTGGCTGACCGTCTGCAGAGCAGTAAGAGGATTTCTCTAAAGATTTAACTTGCCGGACTAATGGGACGTTTACTAATGTCTCCAGAGAAGGGTCAAAGTATGTTCCTGTTTCTTTATAAATCACCTACTGATCTTCTTTGTTCTGTATTCATTCAGGAAGTCCAGCAGGAGTTTGTAAGCGTAAACTCAAATCTAAGCTAGACAGGAAGTTCCAGCGTGTGTTTGAGGGGATTGCTAAAGCAGGAAACCAAACCGTTCTGAATCAGATGTTCACAGAGATCTACCTCATGAAGGGAGGGGCAGCAGGGGTCAATGATGAACATGAGGTCAGACAGATTGAAACAGCATCCTGGAAACCAGACAGACCAGAACCAACAATCAGACAAGAAGACATCTTTAAAACCCCACCTGGAAGAGATGAACCAATCAGAGCAGTGATGACAACGGGAGTGGCTGGCATCGGGAAAACAGTCTTAACACAGAAGTTCACTCTGGACTGGGCTGAAGGCAAAGCCAACCAGGACATCCAGTTCACATTCCCATTCACCTTCAGAGAGCTGAATGTGCTGAAAGAGAGAAAGTTCAGCTTGGTGGAACTTGTTGATTACTTCTTTAGTGAAACCAAAGAAGCAGGAATCTGCAGGTTTGAAGAGTTCCCGGTGGTCTTCATCTTTGACGGTCTGGATGAGTGTCGACTTCCTCTGGACTTCCTTAACACTGAGATCTTGACTGATGTTACAAAGTCCACCTCAGTGGGTGTGCTGCTGACAAACCTCATCAAGGGGAATCTGCTTCCCTCTGCTCGCCTCTGGATAACCACACGACCTGCAGCAGCCAATCAGATCCCTCCTGGGTGTGTTGACATGGTGACAGAGGTCAGAGGGTTCACTGACCCCAGAAGGAGGAGTACTTCAGGAAGAGATTCAGAGATGAGGAGCAGGCCAGCAGGATCATCTCCCACATCAAGAGATCACGAAGCCTCCACATCATGTGCCACATCCCAGTCTTCTGCTGGATCACTGCTACAGTTCTGGAGGACGTGTTGAAGACCAGAGAGGGAGGAGAGCTGCCCAAGACCCTGACTGAGATGTACATCCACTTCCTGGTGGTTCAGTCCAAAGTGAAGAACATCAAGTATGATGGAGGAGCTGAGACAGATCCACACTGGAGTCCAGAGACCAGGAAGATGATCAGGTCTCTGGGAAAACTGGCTTTTGAGCAGCTGCAAAAAGGCAACTTGATCTTCTATGAATCAGACCTGACAGAGTGTGGCATTGATGTCAGAGCAGCCTCAGTGGTCTCAGGAGTGTTCACACAGATCTTTAAAGAGGAGAGAGGACTGTACCAGGACAAGGTGTTCAGCTTCGTCCATCTGAGTGTTCAAGAGTTTCTGGCTGCTCTTCATGTCCATCTGACCTTCACGAACTCTGGAGTCAACTTGCTGGCAGGAAAAAAAACATCATCAACACAGTTCTACCAGAGTGCTGTGGACAAGGCCTTACAGAGTCCTAATGGACACCTGGACTTGTTCCTCCGCTTCCTCCTGGGTCTTTCACTGCAGACCAATCAGAATCTCCTACGAGGTCTGCTGACACAGACAGGAAGTAGCTTAGAGACCAATCAGGAAACAGTCAAGTACATCAAGAAGAAGATGGATGAAGGTCTGTCTGCAGAGAGAAGCATCAATCTGTTCCACTGTCTGAATGAACTGAATGATGGTTCTCTAGTGGAGCAGATCCAACAGTCCTTGAGTTCAGGACGTCTCTCCACAGATAAACTGTCTCCTGCTCAGTGGTCAGCTCTGGTCTTCATCTTACTGTCATCAGAAGAAGATCTGGACGTGTTTGACCTGAAGAAATACTCTGATTCAGAGGAGGCTCTTCTGAGGCTGCTGCCAGTGGTCAAAGCCTCCAAAAAAGCTCTGTAAGTGGGACAGAATCCATCTATTTATAATATGTTGTAAAGCACTAAGTATGAACTATGGCTGAGATTGATTCATTACTGTCCGTCCAAAAAAGCTCTGTAAGTGATATTTAATCATCAACAAATACTATATCTTTCAACAGGAGTTAAATATTACAACTTGTTTCCTTCCTGTTGTCTCTCCAGGCTGAGTGGCCTTAACCTGTCAGAGAGAAGCTGTGAAGCTCTGTCCTCAGTTCTCAGCTCCCAGTCCTCTAGTCTGAGAGAGCTGGACCTGAGTAACAACAACCTGCAGGATTCAGGAGGGAAGCTGATCTCTGATGGACTGAAGAGTCCACACTGCACTCTGGAGACTCTCAGGTCAGATCAACAACAATAATCTTTGAAAACACAGCACTGAATAATACTGAGACAAAACATGTGAATGTTTCCAACGGTTTTTATTCTGATTTAGAATCACTTCATAAGGAATGAATAATGAACTGTGGCTGAGATCCAGAAATCATCATTTTAATATCATGTGACTTTGTTTATTCCTGATTATACACCAAGTAGATCCAACCAGACAATCTGATTGGTCATCTAGACATTTAGAACATACTCAAATCAGCATGACAGCCCACCCAGAGACATTGGAGCACACCAGGTGCATCACATGAAATATTACTCCGCCATTTCCATGGCAACATTGTAACTTCCAGAGCTGAATCAAAAAAACGGTAACGTTACATTACAATGGATTGTTTTGTTGTTAATTTTCATTCATATGGAGGACGTAGTTTTGATGAATGGTTGGAAGAGGATGCAATGTGAATCATTGGATGAAACTACATTTTTAATCTCTGGAGATAACTGTTACTGGAATAGTTTGGATAACATCAGCTGTTTGGATCACATCAGCTGATTGATCACATCAGCTGTTTAGATCACATCAGCTGTTTGGACCACATCAGCTGTGCCACTGACACATAAATAATAAGGTTTGCAGACGTATATCAGATAAATCTATCCATGAACATGTGTTTATTTCAGTAGATATTTTAGTTATAACCAGATTAAGTTAACCAAGCAGTTTGGTGGTTTTATGTGCGGTAGTTATTACATTTTGGAATATTCCACGATCTCTAGCATTACAAAGCTAACGTTAGCTTAACATGACTGGCTGACTAACGTTTAACACGGAGGGACTACACATCCTCTCTGTTGATTTTCTTTATTTTGAGAGTGATTTGCCTCACAAAATTTAATCCAGTTTGAATGTAACTTTTTATTTAGTTGGTAAACGTTGTTGTATAATCTCTTATTACACAAGAGGGTTTGATTTAATTTGAAGTTTTGTGTTGTTTGAACACTGGGCTTATTTCTGTTGTGAATTATGATTGCAGTGTGTAAGGGCATGTTTTAAAAGTAACTACCATAGTTTAAAGGTATTTTTGAGTTGTTTGGTTGGTGGTCACCTTATTCTAGATCCTCCACTGAACATAAACAACTTGTTTCCTTCCTGTTGTCTCTCCAGGCTGAGTGGCTGTAACCTGTCAGAGAGAAGCTGTGAAGCTCTGTCCTCAGTTCTCAGCTCCCAGTCCTCTAGTCTGAGAGAGCTGGACCTGAGTAACAACAACCTGCAGGATTCAGGAGGGAAGATGATCTCTGATGGACTGAAGAGTCCATACTGCACTCTGGAGACTCTCAGGTCAGGATTCATTAACCCGTTCAACTGATGACCATTTAAACTCTGACTAACTTTAGTTGATAAACAACTGACGTGTAGCTTTGTGTCTGTGGATATGATAAACTTTAGCAGTAGTTTTGAGACTCAATGATTAAAGACCACAGATGATTTTAAAGATTATTCTAAATCTGGACTAAAATGTACCTGGACAACAAAGAAAGAATGAACACATGGCTCCACGTGTTGACAGAGGCTTCCTGTGTGTTGTTCTGTGTGTTTCCAGTCTGTCAGGCTGTCTGATCTCAGAGGAAGGCTGCTCTTCTCTGGTCTCAGCTCTGAGCTCCAACCCCTCCCATCTGAGAGAGCTGGACCTGAGCTATAATCATCCAGGAGACTCAGGAGTGAAGCTGCTGTCAGCGGGACTGAAGGATCCTCTCTGGAGACTGGACACTCTCAGGTACACACACTGATCAACAAGAAGGAGATATTAGTGTAGGAAGTTTTAAAGGAGAACATCTCCAGGAACTAAAATGATAACTCCCTTTGTTAATAATTGATGTAGTTTGGACAGATTCCAGACTGTGGTTTTAAGAAACATATATTTACCCCTCTTTCTCAGGATCAAATCAGTTTCAACTCAACAGAGAGAGAGGTCCAGGACAGGTTTAGCCTAGCTTAGCACAAAGCTAAATGTGCTTTCTACGCTGTGAGCAGAGTGTGTGGATGAAGCATTAATCTCCTCTTTAGACAGACTAGTTAGCTAGAGGTTTAAAATGTCAGTTGCCGGTGCTGCATGGCTCATGTGATCATCAGAGACGTGGAGACGCCTGGACCAATTATTTCTCTAAGTTCCTCTTGTGGGGGAGAGTACGGCTCTACACGTTCTAAAAGTCTCTCAAAACGCTCTTTCCTAGTCCCTGTGGAACACAATATATGTTTCTCTACAGAGAAACGTCCACTGTTTGCACCAAATGTTTGCTCTTGGGGTAATTGTTGGGTCTGTAAATGAAAAGTCGGTTCAGGCTGGGAGTGGACACAGTGTGGAGACAGAGGCTGGGAGTGGAGACAGGGTGGAGACAGAGACTGGGTGTGGACACAGGGTGGAGACAGAGGCTGGGAGTATACAAAGGGTGGAGACAGAGGCTGGGTTTTAACATGGTGGAGACAGAGACTGGGAGTGGACACAGGGTGGAGAAAGGCTGGGAGTGGACACAGAGTGGAGTCCCTGGGTGTGGACACAGGGTGGAGACAGGCTGAGAGTGGACACATGGTGGAGACAGAGACTGGGAGTGGACACATGGTGGAGACAGAGGCTGGTAGTGGACACAGGGTGGAGACAGAGACTGGGAGTGGACACAGGGTGGAGACAGAGACTGGGAGTGGACACAGGGTGGAGACAGAGACTGGGAGTGGACACAGGGTGGAGATCTCTCCACGCAGCCCCTTTCAATTTTCATGGCCCAGCAACAGAGACCAGCGGGACAGCACCAGATCACCCTGCTGACATTTTGTCCAGTTTTAATTGTTATTAACACATCTGTGTGTTGTTATTAACACAGCTGTGTGTTGTTAAGCAGGAGAGGCTAACCTGGATTTGTTCCAGTGTTTCCATGGTAACTCTGCTATCGCGGCCGCCACGGCCAACACCACAGAAGAAGTTATTGAATGCAGCTAACTTCAGTTGGTAGAGTAACAGCGTGGGAGACGCAGCCTGCTGGACCTGGACCTGGACCTGGACCAGAGATATGACCCATGGCCAGACATTTCCCATGTGTAGCGGTGAAGTCCAGCCCCACTCCAGACCCCCTGCTGTATGTGGTCTTAGTGGGTGGAGGGGGCAGCCATGGTTCTGGTCCCTAACGTCTGTTTTGGAGCAGCAGAGAGCAGCGTAGACGTTTCCAGTGGCCCCGGATTGAGAGACCCAGACCCCCGTTGGTATTTGGTCTGGTAGAGACCCAGACCCCCGTTGGTATTTGGTCTGGTAGAGACCCAGACCCCGTTGGTATGCGGTCTGGTAGAGACCCAGACCCCCGTTGGTATTTGGTCTGGTAGAGACCCAGACCCCCGTTGGTATGTGGTCTGGTAGAGACCCAGACCCCCGTTGGTATGTGGTCTGGTAGAGACCCAGACCCCCGTCGGTATGTGGTCTGGTAGAGACCCAGACCCCCGTTGGTATGTGGTCTGGTAGAGACCCAGACCCCCGTCGGTATGTGGTCTGGTAGAGACCCAGACCCCGTTGGTATGTGGCCTGGTAGAGACCCAGACCCCGTTGGTATGTGGTCTGGTAGAGACCCAGACCCCTCTTGGTATGTGGTCTGGTAGAGACCCAGACCCCCGTTGGTATGTGGCCTGGTAGAGACCCAGCCCCCGTTGGTATGTGGTCTGGTAGATACCGGGCAGAGGACTTCAACATGAGAGGAATGGAGCGTGATCTGGATGTGGAAGCAGTTAGAAACAGCCCA
Organism: Etheostoma perlongum; assembly: GCA_026937815.1. Classification (NCBI taxonomy): domain Eukaryota; kingdom Metazoa; phylum Chordata; class Actinopteri; order Perciformes; family Percidae; genus Etheostoma; species Etheostoma perlongum. The sequence goes on along the minus strand of CM049393.1, from coordinate 6,116,023 downwards.
TGTTACAATAACATGTGTTTTGGTTCCAATCAACAAATAATCGGATAATGAATCGTCATCTCAATATTGATCAAAATAATCGGGATTATCAACATCCTGTGTTACAATAATTGATGATTTCATATTTAACGAGTATTTAGGGAGACATGTGATTGGTTGTCGTGTAAATGAATTGTAAATTTGTTGATGTGTAATATTTTCTATTATATATTATATGGCTCTATTTATTATGATGGAAACATGTGGTTTGATTAAAAAAAAAGGTTTTATAAAATCAAGTCTCTCTCTCTCTCTGTCTCTCTCTCTCTCTCTCTCTCTCTCTCTCCCTCTCTCTTGTCTCTCTCTCTCTCTGTCTGTCTCTCTCTCTGTCTCTCTCTCTCTCTCTCTCTCTCTCTGTCTGTCTGTCTCTCTCTCTGTCTGTCTCTCTCTCTCTCTCTCTCTACTGTCTGTCTCTCTGTCTCTCTCTCCTGTCTCTTTCTCTCTCCATCTCTCTGTCTCTCTCTTTCTCTTTCTGTCTCTCTCTCTCTCTCCTCTCTCTGTCTCTCTCTCTCTGTCTGTCTCTCTCTCTGTCTGTCTCTCTCTCTCTCTCTCTCTCTCTCTCTCTTTTTGTCTCTCTCTCTCCTGTCTGTCTCTCTCTCTCTCTCTCTCTCTCTCTCTGTCTCTCTCTCTCTGTCTCTCTCTCTCTCTGTCTCTCTATCTCTCTCTGTCTGTCTCTTCCAGCTGATGTCCTCATTATGTATCATGTAGTCTATGATGAAGACATCATTTTATGGACGGTGGACAGGTCAAATGTCCCGATGTCCTAAAGAGTAAAAGGTTAGATCCCAGGGAAGAAGTTAAAGGAAATTAAACTGAATGAAAGATTAGAATTGATTGACGGCCCAAATATGAATATAAAATGAGGAAATCCCAGCGCTCCATTAGACCAGAACCCAGCTGTGTGAGAGAGACAGATTAGAGAGAGAGAGAGAGACAGGTTAGAGAGAGAGAGAGACAGGTTAGAGAGAGAGAGAGACAGGTTAGAGAGAGAGAGAGACAGGTTAGAGAGAGAGAGACAGGTTAGAGAGAGAGAGACAGGTTAGAGAGAGAGAGACAGGTTAGAGAGAGAGAGACAGGTTAGAGAGAGAGAGACAGGTTAGAGAGAGAGACAGGTTAGAGAGAGAGAGACAGGTTAGCGCTCCATTAGACCAGAACCCAGCTGTGTGAGAGAGACAGGTTAGAGAGAGAGAGACAGGTTAGAGAGAGAGAGACAGGTTAGAGAGAGAGAGAGACAGGTTAGAGACCAGGTTAGCGCTCCATTAGACCAGAACAGCTGTGTGAGAGAGACAGATTAGAGAGAGAGAGACAGGTTAGAGAGAGAGAGACAGGTTAGCTCCATTAGACCAGAACCCAGCTGTGTGAGAGAGACAGATTAGAGAGAGAGACAGGTTAGGTTAGAGAGAGAGACAGGTTAGAGAGAGAGAGACAGGTTAGAGAGAGAGAGACAGGTTAGAGAGAGAGACAGGTTAGCGCTCCATTAGACCAGAACCCAGCTGTGTGAGAGAGACAGATTAGAGAGAGAGACAGGTTAGAGAGAGAGAGACAGGCTGGCCCTCCATTAGACCAGAACCCAGCTGTGTGAGAGAGACAGATTAGAGAGAGAGAGACAGGTTAGAGAGAGACAGGTTAGCCCTCCATTAGACCAGAACCCAGCTGTGTGAGAGAGACAGATTAGAGAGAGAGAGACAGGGTTAGAGAGAGAGAGAGACAGGTTAGAGAGAGAGAGAGACAGGTTAGAGAGAGAGAGACAGGTTAGAGAGAGAGACAGGTTAGAGAGAGAGAGACAGGTCAGCTGTGTAGAGAGAGAGACAGGTTAGAGAGAGAGACAGGTTAGAGAGAGAGAGACAGGTTAGAGAGAGAGACAGGTTAGAGAGAGAGAGACAGGTTAGCGCTCCATTAGACCAGAACCCAGCTGTGTGAGAGAGACAGGTTAGAGAGAGAGAGACAGGTTAGAGAGAGAGACAGGTTAGAGAGAGAGAGACAGGTTAGAGAGAGAGAGACAGGTTAGAGAGAGAAATTAGACCAGAACCCAGCTGTGTGAGAGACAGGTTAGAGAGAGACAGGTTAGAGAGAGAGACACAGGTTAGAGAGAGAGAGGTTAGAGAGAGAGACAGGTTAGCGCCCATTAGACCAGAACCCAGCTGTGTGAGAGAGACAGGTTAGAGAGAGAGAGACAGGTTAGAGAGAGAGAGACAGGTTAGAGAGAGAGAGAGACAGGTTAGAGAGAGAGACAGGTTAGAGAGAGACAGAGACAGGTTAGAGCGCTCATTAGACCAGAACCCAGCTGTGTGAGAGAGACAGATTAGAGAGAGAGAGACAGGTTAGAGAGAGAGAGACAGGTTAGAGAGAGAGAGACGGTTAGCTCCATTAGACCAGAACCCAGCTGTGTGAGAGAGACAGGTTAGAGAGAGAGACAGGTTAGAGAGAGAGAGACAGGTTAGAGAGAGAGAGACAGGTTAGAGAGAGAGAGACAGGTTAGCGCTCCATTAGACCAGAACCCAGCTGTGTGAGAGAGACAGATTAGAGAGAGAGAGAGACAGGTTAGAGAGAGAGAGACAGGTTAGCCCTCCATTAGACCAGAACCCAGCTGTGTGAGAGAGACAGATTAGAGAGAGAGAGACAGGTTAGAGAGAGAGAGACAGGTTAGCCCTCCATTAGACCAGAACCCAGCTGTGTGAGAGAGACAGATTAGAGAGAGAGAGACAGGTTAGAGAGAGAGAGACAGGTTAGAGAGAGAGAGACAGGTTAGAGAGAGAGAGACAGGTTAGAGAGAGAGAGACAGGTTAGCGCTCCATTAGACCAGAACCCAGCTGTGTGAGAGAGACAGGTTAGAGAGAGAGAGAGGAAGGTTAGAGAGAGAGAGACAGGTTAGAGAGAGAGAGCAGGTTAGAGAGAGAGAGACAGGTTAGAGAGAGAGACAGGTTAGAATTAGACCAGAACCCAGCTGTGTGAGAGAGACAGGTTAGAGAGAGAGACAGGTTTTCAGGGAGAGAGCCTGATTAGATGGAGAGACAGGTTAGGTTAGAGAGAGAGAGACAGGTTAGATTGAGAGAGAGACCCAGCTGTGTGAGAGAGACAGACAGGTTAGAGAGAGACAGGTTAGTGACAGGTTACTCCATTAGACCAGAACCCAGCTGTGATGAGAGAGACCAAAGAGAGAGAGATTGGTTAGAGAGAGAGACAGGTTAGAGAGAGAGAGACAGGTTAGAGAGAGACCAGGTTAGAGAGAGAGAGACAAGTTAGAGAACAGGTTACCATTAGACCAGAACCCAGCTGTGTGGACAGGTTAGACAGGTTAGAGAGAGAACAGGTTAGTCTCCATTAGACCAGAACAGGTGTGTGAGAGAGAGACAGGTTAGAGGAGAGATCAGCCATATTGATCATCCAGAGACCAGGTTAGCCCTCCATTAGACCAGAACCCAGCTGTGTGAGAGAGACAGATTAGAGAGAGAGTCGCGGGGTTAGGTTAGAGAGAGAGGTTAGACAGGTTAGAGAGAGAGAGAGGAGACAGGTTAGGAGACAGGTGAGGTTAGAGAGAGAGACAGGTTAGAGAGAGAGACAGAGGGTTTGGATTTAATGAGGTTAGAGAGAGAGACAGGTTAGAGAGAGAGATACAGGTTAGCGCCATTAGACCAGAACCCAGCTGTGTGAGAGAGACAGGTTAGAGAGAGAGGTTAGAGAGAGAGAGACAGGTTAGAGAGAGAGACTGGTTAGCAGGTTAGCTCTCCATTAGACCAGAACCCAGCTGTGTGAGAGAGACAGGTTAGAGATCCTCCTCCAGGTTAGAGAGAGAGACAGGTTAGAGAGAGAGATCCAGGGTTAGGGTTCATTAGACCAGAACCCAGCTGTGTGAGAGAGACAGGTTAGAGAGAGATAGAGACAGGTTAGAGAGAGAGAGACAGGTTAGAGAGAGAGAGACAGGTTAGCCCCATTAGACCAGAACCCAGCTGTGTGAGAGAGACAGGTTAGAGAGAGAGAGACAGGTTAGCGCCATTAGACCAGAACCCAGCTGTGTGAGAGAGACAGGTTAGAGAGAGAGAGACAGGTTAGAGAGAGAGAGACAGGTTAGCGCTCCATTAGACCAGAACCCAGGTGTGTGAGAGAGACAGGTTAGAGAGAGAGACAGGTTAGAGAGAGAGAGACAGGTTAGAGAGAGAGAGACAGGTTAGAGAGAGAGAGACAGGTTAGCGCTCCATTAGACCAGAACCCAGCTGTGTGAGAGAGACAGGTTAGAGAGAGATAGAGACAGGTTAGAGAGAGAGAGACAGGTTAGAGAGAGAGAGACAGGTTAGCGCTCCATTAGACCAGAACCCAGCTGTGTGAGAGACAGGTTAGAGAGAGAGAGACAGGTTATATATATATCCATTAGACCAGAACCCAGCTGTGTGAGAGAGACAGGTTAGAGAGAGAGAGACAGGTTAGAGAGAGAGAGACAGGTTAGCCTCCATTAGACCAGAACCCAGGTGTGTGAGAGAGACAGGTTAGAGAGAGAGACAGGTTAGAGAGAGAGAGACAGGTTAGAGAGAGAGAGACAGGTTAGAGAGAGAGAGACAGGTTAGCGCTCCATTAGACCAGAACCCAGCTGTGTGAGAGAGACAGGTTAGAGAGAGATAGAGACAGGTTAGAGAGAGAGAGACAGGTTAGAGAGAGAGAGACAGGTTAGCGCTCCATTAGACCAGAACCCAGCTGTGTGAGAGAGACAGGTTAGAGAGAGAGAGACAGGTTAGCGCTCCATTAGACCAGAACCCAGCTGTGTGAGAGAGACAGGTTATTGAAGGAGACAGGTGCACAGGTTAGAGAGGAGAGACAGGTTAGCGCTCCATTAGACCAGAACCCAGGTGTGTGAGAGAGACAGGTTAGAGAAGACAGGTTAGAGAGAGAGAGACAGGTTAGCGCTCCATTAGACCAGAACCCAGGTGTGTGAGAGAGACAGGTTAGAGAGAGAGAGACAGGTTAGAGAGAGAGAGACAGGTTAGAGAGAGAGAGACAGGTTAGAGAGAGAGACAGGTTAGCGCCCATTAGAAGAACCCAGCTGTGTGAGAGAGACAGGTTAGAGAAGATAGAGACAGGTTAGAGAAGAGAGACAGGTTAGAAAGAGAGAGACAGGTTAATCCATTAGACCAGAACCCAGCTGTGTGAGAAGACAGGTTAGAGAAAAAACAGGTTAGCGCTCCATTAGACCAGAACCCAGCTGTGTGAGAGAGACAGGTTAGAGAGAGAGAGACAGGTTAGAAAAGAGACAGGTTAAATCCATTAGACCAGAACCCAGGTGTGTGAGAGAGAATAGGTTAGAGAAAGAGAGACAGGTTAGAGAGAGAGAGACAGGTTAGAGAGAGAGAAGGTTATATTAGAAAGAACCCAGCTAAGAGAGACAGATTAGAGAGAGAGACAGGTTAGAGAGAGAGAGACAGGTTAGCGCTCCATTAGACCAGAACCCAGCTGTGTGAGAGAACAGATTAAGAAGAAGAGAGACAGTTAGAGAGAGAGAGACAGGTTAGAGAGAGAGACAGGTTAGAGAGAGAGATAGTTAGAGAGATACAGGTTACATTAGACCAGAACCCAGCTGTGTGAGAGAGACAGATTAGTTAGAGAGAGAGAGACAGGTTAGCCCTCCATTAGACCAGAACCCAGCTGTGTGAGAGAGACAGATTAGAGAGAGAGAGACAGGTTAGAGAGAGAGACAGGTTAGCCCCCATTAGACCAGAACCCAGCTGTTAAATCTCTGAGACAGATTAGAGAGAGAGAGACGGGTTAGAGAGAGAGACAGGTTAGAGAGAGTTTGGTTAGAGACAGGTTAGAGAGAGAGACAGGTTAGAGAGAGAGAGACAGGTTAGAGAGAGAGACAGGTTAGAGAGAGAGAGAGACAGGTTAGAGAGAGAGAGACAGGTTAGAGAGAGACAGGTTAGCGCTCCATTAGACCAGAACCCAGCTGTGTGAGAGAGACAGATTAGAGAGAGAGAGACAGGTTAGAGAGAGAGAGACAGGTTAGAGAGAGAGAAGGTTAGAGAGAGAGAGAGAGACAGGTTAGCTCCATTAGACCAGAACCCAGCTTGTGAGAGAGACAGGTTAGAGAGAGAGAGACAGGTTAGAGAGAGAGAGACAGGTTAGAGAGAGAGAGACAGGTTAGCGCCCATTGGACCCAGAACCCAGAGTGTGTTAGAGAGACAGGTTAGAGAGAGATAGAGACAGGTTAGAGAGAGAGATTTAGAGAGAGAGACAGGTTAGCGCTCCATTAGACCAGAACCCAGCTGTGTGAGAGAGACAGGTTAGAGAGACAGGTTAGCGCTCCATTAGACCAGAACCCAGCTGTGTGAGAGACAGGTTAGAGAGAGAGAGACAGGTTAGCGCCCATTAGACCAGAACCCAGGTGTGTGAGAGTCCAGGTTAGAGAGAGAGAGACAGGTTAGAGAGAGAGACAGGTTAGAGAGAGAGACAGGTTAGCGCTCCATTAGACCAGAACCCAGCTGTGTGAGAGAGACAGGTTAGAGAGAGAGAGAGACAGGTTAGAGAGAGAGAGACAGGTTAGCGCTCCATTAGACCAGAACCCAGCTGTGTGAGAGAGACAGGTTAGAGTGGTAGAGAGAGAGACAGGTTAGCAGCCCATTAGACCAGAACCCAGCTGTGTGAGAGAGACAGGTTAGAGAGAGAGACAGGTTAGAGAGAGAGACAGGTTAGCCCCATTAGGCCAGAAACCCAGGTGTGTGAGAGAGACAGGTTAGAGAGAGAGAGACAGGTTAGAGAGAGAGAGACAGGTTAGAGAGAGAGAGACAGGTTAGAGAGAGAGAGACAGGTTAGCGCTCCATTAGACCAGAACCCAGCTGTGTGAGAGAGACAGGTTAGAGAGAGATAGAGACAGGTTAGAGAGAGAGAGACAGGTTAGAGAGAGAGAGACAGGTTAGCGCTCCATTAGACCAGAACCCAGCTGTGATCAGCTGTGTGAGAGAGACAGGTTAGAGAGAGAGAGACAGGTTAGCGCTCCATTAGACCAGAACCCAGCTGTGTGAGAGAGACAGGTTAGAGAGAGAGAGACAGGTTAGAGAGAGAGAGACAGGTTAGCGCTCCATTAGACCAGAACCCAGGTGTGTGAGAGAGACAGGTTAGAGAGAGAGAGACAGGTTAGAGAGAGAGAGACAGGTTAGAGAGAGAGAGACAGGTTAGCGCTCCATTAGACCAGAACCCAGGTGTGTGAGAGAGACAGGTTAGAGAGAGAGAGAAAAGAAACACACATACATTAGAGAGAGAGAGAGACAGGTTAGAGAGAGAGACAGGTTAGAGAGAGAGAGACAGGTTAGCGCTCCATTAGACCAGAACCCAGCTGTGTGAGAGAGACAGGTTAGAGAGAGAGAGACAGGTTAGCGCTCCATTAGACCAGAAGGTTAGCTGTGTGAGAGAGATAGGTTAGAGAGAGAGAAAACACAGAGAGAGAGAGACAGGTTAGCGCCCATTAGACCAGAACCCAGGTGTGTGAGAGAGAGACAGGTTAGAGAGAGAGAGACAGGTTAGAGAGAGAGACAGGTTAGAGAGAGAGAGACAGGTTAGAGAGAGAGAGACAGGTTAGCGCTCCATTAGACCAGAACCCAGCTGTGTGAGAGAGTGATGTAATGCCCCCCCCCCTCCTCCTTTCAGGGTGGAGCCTGCTGGAGTCAGATGGTTGACACCAGGTCTGAGGAAGTGTAAGTGTGTTTTTAATTTCATTCATCAGACTGTGACATCACTCATTCAACCCTGTGATGTCATCACCAAAGAGCTGATTGGTTAATAACTGCAGCTGTGTTGTGTCTCGTTCTCTCCGTCAGATTCCTGTGAACTCACAGTCGACACCAACACGGTGCACAGGAAACTCAAACTGTCTCACAACAACAGGACGGTGACATTAGTGGAGGAGGATCAGCCATATCCTGATCATCCAGAGAGGTTTGAGTCCTGGTCTCAGCTGCTGTGTAGAGATGGTCTGACTGGTCGCTGTTACTGGGAGGTCCAGACCAGAGGAGGGGTTTATATATCAGTGAGTTACAGAGGAATCAGCAGGAGAGGAGACTGTGGAGACTGTATGTTTGGATATAATGATCAGTCCTGGAGTCTGGACTGCTCTGATGGTGGTTACTATGTCTGTCACAATAACAGAGGAACCTCTGTCTCCGTCCCCCCTGTCTCTGGTAGAGTAGCAGTGTATGTGGACTGTCCTGCTGGCTCTCTGTCCTTCTACACAGTCTCCTCTGACTCACTGATCCACCTCCACACCTTCAACACCTCATTCACTCAGACTCTCTATCCTGGGTTTGGGATCTGGTCTCCTGGCTCCTCAGTGTCTCTGTGTCCTGTGGAGGACGGAGAGTGTCCTCCTGTCTCTCACTGCTGATCAGCTGAGTCTGGACAGGACCCCCCTTCCAGAAATATGTCAGCTTATTGTTATGAACTAATGATGTCACTCCCCGTCACTTTGCAACAAGTAGCCTCCGAGATGCTAACGAGATGCTAACGAGATGCTAACAAGATGCTAACGAGATGCTAACGAGAGACTTGTGTAACGTAGCCTCCGAGCCACCTCAACATGGAGTAACTAAGGTTTAAAACATAGAAGTTCTATAATAATATGGACACTGGGTCAATAATAATGTGGAAATGGTTGATATATATATACAGTATATATATATATATATATATATATATATATATATATATATATATATATATATATATATATATATATATATATATATATATATATATAATAATAATAAATAATTTGACTAAAATGTAAAATATTTTCAGTTTGTCTTCCTTCTTTTGTAATCCTTTGAATCATAAATAGGTGAAATAAAGTGATTTCTAAACATCTTTAAAGTTGTGGATCTTGGTGTGGACGGCCCTTCTCAAACATGATGGGGGGGGCGTGTTGCGGTCGTCATGGTAGCGATTTGTTGCATCATCCAAAGCCTGAGTGTGAAGCTGCCTGTATATGTTGGTTTAACGTGTTCATGTGTGTAAAATCATGTGATCACCGAGCCGCTCTTCACTCCCCACAGTCGCCCGACGCGTTTAACATCCAGCACTGCCGCCTTTTATTTATCATTTTATTGAAGGAAATGCACAATACAGGTTCCACATGTCAGGCAATCCATTTCCCTTCACTTTTTCTTTTTTTAATAAACAGGAACAAGATTACCCCCCCCCCATCCCACTCTGGGCAGTTAGTGTGTTCACACCACCACCAAAAATAAAATAATAATAAATACATACTAAATAAAGATAACATAAATAATACTAAAAAGAATAAAAATAAATAAATAAATACAAAATAAAAATATACTAAAAAAAATAAAGAAATTAATAAATGCAAAATAAAAATAAAATAAAAAATAAAATAAATGAATAAATACAAAATAAAAATTAAATAAAGAAAATATTTAGTAGTGGTTTCAGTCCCAGGGCCTCACCTGAGTGTATTTAGTAGTGGTATTAGTAAATGTCCCAGGAGCCTCACCTGAGTGTATTTAGTAAAATAAAATAAATGTTCCAGTCCCAGGGGCCTCACCTGAGTGTATTTAGTAGTGGTACGTTCCAGTCCCAGGAGCCTCACCTGAGTGTATTTAGTAGTGGTATGTTCCAGTCCCAGGGGCTTCACCTGAGTGTATTTAGTAGTGGTACGTTCCAGTCCCAGGGGCCTCACCTGAGTGTATTTAGTAGTGGTACGTTCCAGTCCCAGGGGCCTCAGTTTAAGAGATGTATTTAGTAGTGGTATGTTCCAGTCCCAGGGCTTCACCTGAGTGTATTTAGTAGTGGTTAATACATCCAGTCCCAGGGGCTCACCTGAGTGTATTTAGTAGTGGTAAGTTCAGTCCCAGGGGCCTCACCTGAGTGTATTTAGTAGTGGTATGTTCCAGTCCCAGGAGCCTCACCTGAGTGTATTTAGTAGTGGTACGTTCCAGTCCCAGGAGCCTCACCTGAGTGTATTTAGTAGTGGTACGTTCCAGTCCCAGGGCCTCACCTGAGTGTATTTAGTAGTGGTACGTTCCAGTCCCAGGGGCCTCACCTGAGTGTATTTAGTAGTGGTGGTTTTCCCAGGGGCCTCACCTGAGTGTATTTAGTGGCAGTCCCAGGGCCTCACCTGAGTGTATTTAGTCCCAGGAGGGGCTTCACCTGAGTGTATTTAGTGTTCCAGTCCCAGGGGAGTGTATTTAGTAGTGGTCCAGTCCCAGGAGCTTCACCTGAGTGTATTTAGTAGTGGTATGTTCCAGTCCCAGGGGCCTCACCTGAGTGTATTTAGTAGTGGTACGTTCCAGTCCCAGGAGCTTCACCTGAGTGTATTTAGTAGTGGTACGTTCCAGTCCCAGGAGCTTCACCTGAGTGTATTTAGTAGTGGTATGTTCCAATCCGGTGTGCGTGTAAAAGAGGTCAAATAAACAGACGGTAACTAAAGCTCTGACCTGCTAACAAAGAAACAAAGGGGACTTCTATATTGGCTGATCAGACCAATTTTAACACACAGGGGGAGACTAACAATAACACTATAAAAGAACACAAATAACACAAAACCTACCTAAAATACTTATTCCAAATAAAATGTACATTTACTTATCTTAACTCAACTAAACAATACTCTATATAAATCTAAACCCCCAGAATACCTACAGAGAGAATAAAGCTCCCCCCGAAGATATCAAGCAGTGGTAGTGTCCAATTAGGCCACCTCCCCTATAAAGCTGCTCCTTCTCCCCAGCCCCCCCCTCAAGCCAGCAGACCTCCTGGATCTCTTCCGGGTGTGGACTCAACACTGGTAAGCTCAAAAGAAACACACATATATATTAGGCAAGGCAGCTTTATTTGTACATTTCAGCAACAGGGCAATTCAAAGTGCTTTACATAAAATCAGTTAAACAGATAAAACACAAGTACAAACAGTTAAAAATCATAAGCATTAAAAACCGATAAAACACATGAATAGACAAACAAAATAGAAACATTAGGACACATAAAACACAAGAATAAAAGTTACAGTGCAGCATAAGAAATTTAAAGAAATGAGCAGTCATTTAAGAAAGGCAGCATCAAAAAGAAAGGTCTTCAGCCTTGATTTAAAGAACTGAGAGTAGCAGCAGACCTGCAGGTTTCTGGGAGTTTATTCCAGATATGAGGAGCATAGAAACTGAAAGCTGCTTCACCCTGTTTAGTTCTGACTCTGGGGACAGAAAGTAGACCTGTCCCAGATGACCTGAGAGGTCTGGGTGGTTCATAGTGGAGTTGCAGACCTGTCCCAGATGACCCGAGAGGTCTGGGGGGGTCATAGTGGAGTAGCAGACCTGTCCCAGATGACCTGAGAGGTCTGGGGGTCATAGTGTAGTAGCAGACCTGTCCCAGATGACCTGAAGGTCTGGGGGGTCATAGTGTAGTAGCAGACCTGTCCCAGATGACCTGAGAGGTCTGGGGGGGTCATAGTGTAGTAGCAGACTTGTCCCAGATGATCTGAGAGGTCTGGGGGGTCATAGTGGAAAGTAGCAGACCTGTCCCAGATGAAGAGGTCTGGGGGGGTCATAGTGGAGTAGCAGACCTGTCCCAGATGACCTGAGAGGTCTGGGGGGGTCATAGTGTAGCAGCAGACTGTCCCAGATGACCTGAGAGGTCTGGGGGGTCATAGTGTAGCAGAGACCTGTCCCAGATGATCTGAGAGGTCAGTCTCCATAGTGGAGTCTTAGATCAGGAAATGTGTGATGATTTATAAACCAGCAAAAGTACTTTCCTTCTTTGAGACACAGGAAGCCAGTGAAAGACTGGGAGTGATGTGATCCAGTCTCCTGGTCTTAGTGAGGACTGGAGTGATGTGATCCAGTCTCCTGGTCTTAGTGAGGACTGGAGTGATGTGGTCCAGTCTCCTGGTCTGTGAGGACTCGGGCAGCAGCTGTTCTGTCAGCTGCATTGTCTGATTGATTTTTTAGGGGACCTGTAAAGACCCCCCGTTACAGTAGTCAAGTCTACTGAAGATGAAGGCATGGACCAGTTTTTCCAAGTCCTGTTGACACATAAGTCCTTTAACCCTTGATATATTCTTAAGGTGATAGTAGGCTGACTTTGTAATGGTCTTAATGTGGCTGTTAAAATTCAGGTCTGAGTCCATGACTACACCAAGATCTCTGTCTCTGTCTGTTGTTTTTAACATTGTTGTTTGAAGCTGAGCGCAGACTTTTAATCGTTCCTCTTTTGCTCCAAAAACAACCACCTCAGTTTTTCCTTCATTTAATTTCAGAAAGTTCTGGCACATCCAGCCGTTAATTTGTTCGATGCACTTAGTCAGTTTTTGTATTGGACTATAGTCCCCTGGCGATAAGGTTATGTAAATGTGTGTGTCGTCCGCATAACTATGGTAACTTATTAACTCATAAAAGTGAAGTTAGGGGGAGCTGACTCGATGAGACCAGCAGCGCTGTTATTATGGTCTAACCAGGTTTCAGTTAAAAACATAAAATCTAGATTGTGTTTAATAATGAAATCGTTGATTTAAAATGATTTTCCTGCCAAAGACCTGACGTTTAGTAAGGCTAGTGTTAGTGTGTTTTCATTTTTTGGGACAGGCTGTAGTTGCCGAGGAATGGATGCTAAATTTGCTAAGTTTGCAGTTAAGTGCTTATTCACCATTCTTTTCCTATTGCCTATCACAACATACATTGAGGAAGAAATGAATCCACAGGGCCGGGCTTGTCTTGGAAAGAGTCATTAGTACCACTAGTCCTGCAGCCAAGGCCCGGCACATATCAGTTAGTGCTTGTTGGATTTTGCACACAAGCGTCCTTATCAGTGTGTAACTAGTAACTAGTAGTGTGCGCTCGCTAAAAGATACTTGTGTATAAATCCACTAGATAAAGTATGATGTATGTGAAATGAACCAAGTGTCCTGTAAGTTATTTGTAACTGAATACATGTTTGCAACAAATGAATAATGTGTATAAACAAAAGCATATAAACTAAACCTAAGGAAAATATAAGTGCATGAGGTCACCGCTCTTCAGCTGCTTGTGTAGCCATCATGGGGCCTTAATTGGTAATTAATAAAAATCCCATCTTTTTCCAACCACATCTGACTCATCCTGAATGTTTTTCACTTGCTCGACTGCTCCATCTACTGTTAATATGTTGGAGGTGTTGAGATGAATATTAATATGTTGGAGGTGTTGAGATGAAGATTAATATGTTGGAGGTGTTGAGATGAATATTAATATGTTGGAGATGTTGAGATGAATATTAATATGTTGGAGGTGTTGAGATGAATATTAATATGTTGGAGGTGTTGAGATGAATATTAATATGTTGGAGATGTTGAGATGAATATTAATATGTTGGAGGTGTTGAGATGAATATTAATATGTTGGAGATGTTGAGATGAATATTAATATGTTGGAGGTGTTGAGATGAATATTAATATGTTGGAGGTGTTGAGATGAAGATTAATATGTTGGAGGTGTTGAGATGAATATTAATATGTTGGAGGTGTTGAGATGAATATTAATATGTTGGAGGTGTTGAGATGAAGATTAATATGTTGGAGGTGTTGAGATGAATATTAATATGTTGTAGGTGTTGAGATGAAGATTAATATGTTGGAGGTGTTGAGATGAATATTAATATGTTGGAGGTGTTGAGATGAAGATTAATATGTTGGAGGTGTTGAGATGAATATTAATATGTTGTAGGTGTTGAGATGAATAATAATATGTTGGAGGTGTTGAGATGAATATTAATATGTTGTAGGTGTTGAGATGAATAATAATATGTTGGAGGTGTTGAGATGAATATTAATATGTTGGAGGTGTTGAGATGAATATTAATATGTTGGAGGTGTTGAGATGAATATTAATATGTTGGAGGTGTTGAGATGAATATTAATATGTTGGAGGTGTTGAGATGAATATTAATATGTTGGAGATGTTGTGATGACGTGGAGGAAGCTGTTAGCAGCCTGGAGTCGGTCGGCTCTCTGCATCAAACACCATGACAGCACACAGCAGCACTGCTGCAGCTTTGGTCCTTCACTTCATCTCAGAGGAGCAGATTCTCCCAGCTCCATCACCTCCACCTGCTGCTGCACATCACTACATCACAGGAATATGGAAACCATCCAGATAAAGGGATGTAGTATTACCACATCACTACATCACAGTAATATGGAAACCATCCAGATAAAGGGATGTAGTATTACCACATCACTACATCACAGGAATATGGGAACCATCCAGATAAAGGGATGTAGTATTACCACATCACTACATCACAGTAATATGGGAACCATCCAGATAAAGGGATGTAGTATTACCACATCACTACATCACAGGAATATGGAAACCATCCAGATAAAGGGATGTAGTATTACCACATCACTACATCACAGGAATATGGAAACCATCCAGATAAAGGGATGTTGTATTGAGTTCACTACATCACAGGAATATGGAAACCATCCAGATAAAGGGATGTAGTATTACCACATCACTACATTACAGGAATATGGGAACCATTCAGATAAAGGGATGTAGTATTACCACATCACTACATTACAGGAATATGGGAACCATTCAGATAAAGGGATGTAGTATTACCACATCACTACATCACAGTAATATGGGAACCATCCAGATAAAGGGATGTAGTATTTCCACATCACTACATCACAGTATGGAAACCATCCAGATAAAGGGATGTAGTATTACCACATCACTACATCACAGGAATATGGAAACCATCCAGATAAAGGGATGTAGTATTACCACATCACTACATCACAGGAATATGGAAACCATCCAGATAAAGGGATGTAGTATTACCACATCACTACATTACAGGAATATGGGAACCATTCAGATAAAGGGATGTAGTATTACCACATCACTACATCACAGTAATATGGGAACCATCCAGATAAAGGGATGTAGTATTACCACATCACTACATTACAGGAATATGGGAACCATTCAGATAAAGGGATGTAGTATTACCACATCACTACATTACAGTAATATGGGAACCATCCAGATAAAGGGATGTAGTATTACCACATCACTACATCACAGTAATATGGGAACCATTCAGATAAAGGGATGTAGTATTACCACATCACTACATCACAGGAATATGGAAACCATCCAGATAAAGGGATGTAGTATTACCACATCACTACATCACAGGAATATGGAAACCATCCAGATAAAGGGATGTAGTATTACCACATCACTACATCACAGGAATATGGGAACCATCCAGATAAAGGGATGTAGTATTACCACATCACTACATCACAGTACTATGGAAACCATCCAGATAAAAGGATGTAGTATTACCACATCACTACATCACATGGAATAAAGTCTCATTTACACAGTGGGATGAGTGTGTAAGATAAAAACTTAGAAATGAAACTACTAAAAGCTGGGAACATGTTTTAATGTGTGAAGATGTTTGGTGCTCTGCTTGTAGTTCCTGCTGACGTCACCAGAGGGCGCCATGTCACCACTGAACTACATTATTACCTAGAGCTCTGCTTGTAGTTCCTGCTGACATCACCAGAGGGCGCCAAGTTACCACTGAACTACATTATTACCTAGAGCTCTGCTTGTAGTTCCTGCTGACATCACCAGAGGGCGCCAAGTTACCACTGAACTACATTAGAGAGTCTGCTTGTAGTTCCTGCTGACGTCACCAGTTCAGCCAAGTTACCACTGAACTACATTATTACCTAGAGCTCTGCTTGTAGTTCCTGCTGACATCACCAACGGGCGCCAGGTTACCACAATAAGATGTCTCGGGGTCCCAGAGGTCTTCCAGGTGGAGCTGCAGCGTGAGAAACCGTCCAGTCAGAGCAGTCGAGGACGTAAGTCTTTCACTTTTTTCATTTTCATATTGTGTTGAGTTCAGGGACCAGAGAGTCTGTCATGTTGTGTTGAGTTCAGGGACCAGAGAGTCTGTCGTGTTGAGTTCAGGGACCATAGAGTCTGTCATATTGTGTTGAATTCAGGGACCAGAGAGTCTGTTGTGTTGAGTTCAGGGACCAGAGAGTCTGTCATGTTGTGTTGCGTTCAGGGACCAGAGAGTCTGTCATATTGTGTTGAGTTCAGGGACCAGATAGTGTGTCATATTGTGTTGAGTTCAGGGACCAGAGAGTCTGTTGTGTTGAGTTCAGGGACCAGAGAGTCTGTCATGTTGTGTTGAGTTCAGGGACCAGAGAGTCTGTTGTGTTGAGTTCAGGGACCAGAGAGTCTGTTGTGTTGAGTTCAGGGACCAGAGAGTCTGTTGTTGTGTTGAGTTCAGGGACCAGAGAGTCTGTTGTGTTGAGTTCAGGGACCAGAGAGTCTGTTGTGTTGAGTTCAGGGACCAGAGAGTCTGTTGTGTTGAGTTCAGGGACCAGAGAGTCTGTCATGTTGTGTTGAGTTCAGGGACCAGAGAGTCTGTCATGTTGTGTTGAGTTCAGGGACCATAGAGTCTGTCATATTGTGTTGAGTTCAGGGACCAGAGAGTCTGTTGTGTTGAGTTCAGGGACCAGAGAGTCTGTCATGTTGTGTTGCGTTCAGGGACCAGAGAGTCTGTCATATTGTGTTGAGTTCAGGGACCAGATAGTCTGTCATATTGTGTTGAGTTCAGGGACCAGAGAGTCTGTTGTGTTGAGTTCATGGACCAGAGAGTCTGTCATATTGTGTTGAGTTCAGGGACCAGAGAGTCTGTTGTGTTGAGTTCAGGGACCAGAGAGTCTGTTGTGTTGAGTTCAGGGACCAGAGAGTCTGTTGTGTTGAGTTCAGGGACCAGAGAGTCTGTTGTGTTGAGTTCAGGGACCAGAGAGTCTGTTGTGTTGAGTTCAGGGACCAGAGAGTCTGTTGTGTTGAGTTCAGGGACCGGAGAGTCTGTTGTGTTGAGTTCAGGGACCGGAGAGTCTGTGGTAGGGTATTGAGTTCAGGGACCGTAGAGTCTGTCATATTGTGTTGAGTTCAGGGACCAGAGAGTCTGTCATATTGTGTTGAGTTCAGGGACCAGAGAGTCTGTTGTGTTGAGTTCAGGGACCATAGAGTCTGTTGTGTTGAGTTCAGGGACCAGAGAGTCTGTCATAGGGTGTTGAGTTCAGGGACAAGAGTGTCTGTCAAATTGTGTTTCGTACAGGGACCAGAGAGTCTGTCATATTATGTTGTGTTCAGGGACCAGAGAGTCTGTCATATTGTGTTGAGTTCAGGGACCAGAGAGTCTGTCATGTTGTGTTGAGTTCAGGGACCAGAGAGTCTGTCATATTGTGTTGAGTTCAGGGACCAGAGAGTGTCATATTGTGTTGAGTTCAGGGACCAGAGAGTCTGTCATGTTGAATTCAGGGACCGGAGAGTCTGTCATGTTGTGTTGAGTTCAGGGACAGGAGAGTTTCTTCATATTGTGTTGTGTTCAGGGACCAGAGAGTCTGTCGTGTTGAGTTCAGGGACCAGAGAGTCTGTCATATTGTGTTGAGTTCAGGGACCAGAGAGTCTGTCATGTTGTGTTGAGATCAGGGACCAGAGAGTCTGTTGTGTTGCGTTCAGGGACCAGAGAGTCTGTCATGTTGAATTCAGGGACCATCGAGTCTGTCATATTGTGTTGAGTTCAGGGACCAGAGAGTCTGTCATGTTGTGTTGAGATCAGGGACCAGAGAGTCATATTGTGTTGAGTTCAGGGACCAGAGAGTCTGTCATGTACTGTGAGTTCAGGAAATTGAGTCTGTCATGTTGTGTTGCGTTCAGGGACCAGAGAGTCTGTCATATTGTGTTGAGTTCATGGACCAGAGAGTCTGTCATATTGTGTTGAGTTCATGGACCAGAGAGTCTGTCATGTTGTGTTGCGTTCAGGGACCAGAGAGTCTGTCATGTACTTTTAAGTTCAGGGACAAGAGAGTCTGTCATATTGTGTTGAGTTCAGGGACCAGAGAGTCTGTCATGTTGTGTTGAGTTCAGGGTCCAGAGAGTCAGTCATATTGTGTTGAGATCAGGGACCAGAGAGTCTGTTGTGTTGCGTTCAGGGACCAGAGAGTCTGTCATGTTGTGTTGAGTTCAGGGACCAGAGAGTTTCTTCATAATGTGTTGTGTTCAGGGACCAGAGAGTCTGTCATGTTGTGTTGAGTTCAGGGTCCAGAGAGTCAGTCATATTGTGTTGAGTTCAGGGACCTGAGAGTCTGTTGTGTTGAGTTCAGGCACCACAGAGTCTGTTGTAATGAGTTCAGGGACAAGAGAGTCTGTCAAATTGTGTTGAGTTCAGGGACCAGAGAGTCTGTTGTGTTGAGTTCAGGGACCAGAGAGTCTGTCATGTTGTGTTGCGTTCAGGGACCAGAGAGTCTGTCATGTTGTGTTGCGTTCATGGACCAGAGAGTCTGTCATGTTGAGTTCAGGGACCAGAGAGTCTGTTGTGTTGAGTTCAGGGACCAGAGAGTTTCTTCATAATGTGTTGTGTTCAGGGACCATCGAGTCTGTCATATTGTGTTGAGTTCAGGGACCTGAGAGTCTGTCATGTACTGTTCAGTTCATGGACCAGAGAGTCTGTCATATTGTGTTGAGTTAAGGGACCAGAGAGTCTGTAGTGTTGAGTTCAGGGACCAGAGTCTGTCATGTTGTGTTGAGTTCAGGGTCCAGAGAGTCTGTCATGTTGTGTTGAGTTCAGGGACCAGAGAGTCTGTTGTGTTGAGTTCAGGGACCAGAGAGTCTGTCATGTTGTGTTGTGTTCAGGGACCAGAGAGTCTGTCATATTGTGTTGTGTTCAGGGACCAGAGAGTCTGTCATATTGTGTTGAGTTCAGGGACCAGAGAGTTTCTTCATATTGTGTTGTGTTCAGGGACCAGATAGTGTCATATTGTGTTGAGTTCAGGGACCAGAGAGTTTCTTCATATTGTGTTGTGTTCAGGGACCAGAGAGTCTGTTGTGTTGAGTTCAGGCACCACAGAGTCTGTTGTAATGAGTTCAGGGACCAGAGAGTCTGTCATATTGTGTTGAGTTCAGGGACCAGAGAGTCTGTTGTGTTGAGTTCAGGGACCAGAGAGTCTGTCATATTGTGTTGTGTTCAGGGACCAGAGAGTCTGTCATATTGTGTTGTGTTCAGGGACCAGAGAGTCTGTCATATTGTGTTGAGTTCATGGACCAGAGAGTCTTTCATATTGTGTTGTGTTCAGGGACCAGAGAGTGTCATATTGTTTTGAGTTCAGGGACCAGAGTCTGTTTTCTCTCTGAGTTTTTTTTACATGTAGTACCAGAACAGGACTTTGGACAGAGTACCTTCACCGTGTAGTATTAATAGTTTGGAGTACTTCTTCCACTGCGTCACTGAGGCTGTTTAACGATAAAGTTTCTTCATCACATTTTAAACTTGTTGGAACTCAACGTGTGGAAAGTCCCTCGTGTTGCATTCAGGGGACAAAGGAAGAAAAAACACACACTGACAACAACAACCACAGTCACACAGAGGGAAGAACCAAAGCTCTTATTGTGAAAGTGTCTTCCTGCCAGGTGGGGCTGTGACTCATCAGGAAACAACTCACCTGAGTTGTTGTGGGTGTCCATTTTGTAAGTGTGTGTTTGAGACGTTAACAGCACGTTAGTCTTTGGTCTCTTCAGGGCTGGTTTCTGCCTCTGATGTTAAATCTAATGTTTCTACTTCTCTTCTGATTTCCTGACAAAGTGGGGACCGCTCTGGTGTTGGAGACCAGGAAGCTGTCTGAGGTAGTGTGTGTATCTCAACTGTAATGTTACAAGGTCCAAAGTGTGTGTCTCTAATGCCTATGGTACAAGGTTGTGTGTGTGTCAACTCTAATGTTATAAGGTGTGTGTGTCTGTCTCTGTGTGTGTGTGTCTCTCTGTGTGTGTGTGTGTCTCTAATGTTTCTGCTACTTTTATTCTCTAACTAAATGAACTAATATGGAACTGCGTCACTGTGAGCTGGCTCTCCTCCAACAGGAACTAGTGTGTGTGTGTCTCTAATTTTTCTGCTACGTGTGTGTCTTTGTGTGTGTGTGTGTGTGTATGTGTGTGTGTGTGTGTGTGTGTGTGTGTGTCCTTTGAACCTTAGGCCTACTACAGCAGTTGTTAGATGGTTAGAGATGGTTAGAGATGGTTGCACTGGCACCCTGATGCGGAGCGGCCATCGGGAGAGTCGGGTCTCTTCCCGGTGGGCCGGTGTTCCGGTTTAACTGGTTGTTGAGTTAACTGGTGCTAGGTGTTGCAGGCGGGGCTGCACCGCTGCAGTAAACAATTCGCCTCTTGTTCCCATTCATCTGTCGGGTCTTGTGAAACATTACGGTAGGAACGGGTTGGTGGGACAGGAGTTCTGGACCCGATCAGACAGACATGAACAAATGAGCCGTTACGTAACGTTGCGTCTCTTCCACGGTCTCTACTGTAAACCACGGACACGGATTTTTTAGATTATTTAGTGACATTCACGCTTAAATTAGTAGTAAAACTGTGCCCAACCTATTATAAATAACACAAAGCTAACAACAAAGACCCGAGCACAAGCCTGATATTTCTCCTTTCCACACCTGCAGCCTAATATCCACATGGCTACACAATGGGAGTTTGACAGTCGTGACTCGTGTCCAAATGTGATGAATAATCTGTAGTTTGGATTACCATAATATAATAATATAAAACACAATCAACGGGATCGAAGTGACACAAGTTAATCTGGCATGAGTCGTTGCCAGACAGAAGGTATGTTTCACTTCTCTCTGTATGAAAGCATCTCAAATCGACTTGAAGTCAGATTAATAACGGAATGATAAGGCTACAAATATAACAGTGATATAACAGTGATAACGGAAAACTTTTGGAAAACACTGCGTTAGTAGCCAGTTGTGAGCAGGCATCGACACAGCCACCCATGTTGTCAGTCTGGTTCTTGCAACGGCGTCACATGTTAATTCAAATCTGTTTATACTTCAAACTGTAAGTTAAACATAAACTATATGAGGTTTTACACTCAGCTGGACGCAGCTTGGAGACAGCTGTCTGCTGGGGAAACATGGGATCCCCTCAGATTAATACATCTATAGGCAAGTCAAATAGAAATGTATTATATGTCTGTAGGCTACGTAGATGTGTTGAGTTAAAAGCTACTGGCTCAACACAACAACATTATTTAATATTAATTATGCCAACTCATTCATCCAGATAAGACAACATAAGATGGACTTTATTGAACCCACACTGGATCGAACTGCTGCCACTTCAAGTCAACTTTATTTGTCATTCTGTGCCAGACTACAGAACATTTGACCCACGATGCAATATATTGTCTTATCTGGATGAATGAGTTGGCATAATGAATATTAAATAATGTTGTGTGGACAGTTTGTGTTACTCCTTAATATGTAGGCCTAATGTTTTTATTATAGCTTACATTGGTTTCATAACCTTCTCATTAGTCTCCCATCCCTGGACCAATAACGTGGCCTATATACAGGACGGATGTAGTGGAGTTATCATTCATCACACCGGGAACACCACAATGCTTCTTCATCTGTTTATTTTGGTGCGTCACTTATCAGAAGAATAAATAAACATGAATATTGTTTTACATATGCTCACAGCGTGTATTGAAGTCATTTACTTCTTTTCTAGTTGTTGTCCCTTTCTGATTGTTCTGTATGAACATTAATTGTACAAAGAATTAGATTTAGCTTATAGAGATTTGTGCATATGGTTGTAGAACATCCTAGTCATAGGGTCCATTTCCATTTCATTTTTTAAATTATGACAGAGTAGCTCTCAGAATGTTCTACATGTGTTCTGTACAGAATAACCCTTTAAATCAGACTAATAGCAGTTAAAACCACCTCAACTGGACCTGGATTAGTTAGACCTGAAGTCTTCACTAAGACTGCCGACACCTTGTGTGAGTATCAGGCCGCGGTACTGTCTCAGATGTACTGTTAAAATATACTTTAGCCTTTATTACTGTCTCAGATGTACTGTTAAAATATACTTTAACCTTTATTACTGTCTCAGATGTACTGTTAAAATATACTTTAACCTTTATTACTGTCTCAGATGTACTGTTAAAATATACTTTAACCTTTATTACTGTCTCAGATGTACTGTTAAAATATACTTTAGCCTTTATTACTGTCTCAGATGTACTGTTAAAATATACTTTAACCTTTATTACTGTCTCAGATGTCAATATGTCATATTGTGTTGAGTTCAGGGACCACAGAGTCTGTCATATTGTGTTGAGTTCAGGGACCTGAGAGTCTGTCATGTTGTGTTGTGTTCAGGGACCAGAGAGAGATGTTGTGCAATGTGTGGAAATGCCCACGTGTTGCATTCAGGGGACAAAGGAAGAAAAAACACACACTGACAACAACAACCACAGTCACACAGAGGGAAGAACCAAAGCTCTTATTGTGAAAGTGTCTTCCTGCCAGGTGGGGCTGTGACTCATCAGGAAACAACTCACCTGAGTTGTTTCCTGATGAGGGTTAGGGTTACAATAACAATTGAGTTGTTGTGGGTGTCCATTGTGTAAGTGTGTGTGTGTGTGTGTGTGTGTGTGTGTGTGTGTGTGTATAGCTTCTAGTGTCTCCAGCAGCTTCGGTTTCTGGACATTAAAAAGTGGTCTTCCTCTCTTTCTAACAGGACCCATCAGAGACCAGACCCTCCTGGACCTGGACCTGAGCCCAGCTGTGTGTCCATGCAGCCCCCGTTCCTTTAATAAAGACCTGTAAGGGAGAGGAGGATAGAAATGGAGGAGAGAGGCTTGATGGAGAGACTTGAATGGCAGAAGGAGAGAACTGCGATGGAAAGGGAAATAGAAACGTTAAGAAGAAGATTGAGGTGAGTTGGGAAAATCCAGAGAACTGGATCCAGTCTCGTTGGACGGGACTACATCCAGCGAACTGGATCCACTCTCATTGGAGAGGACTACATCCAGCGAACAGGATCCAGCCTCGTTGGACGGGACTACATCCAGCGAACTGGATCCAGTCTCGTTGGACCGGACTACGTCCAGCAAACTGGATCCAGTCTCGTTGGACGGGGCTACATCCAGCAAACTGGATCCAGTCTCTTGGGACGGGACTACGTCCAGCGAACTGGATCCAGTCTTGTTGGACGGGACTACATCCAGCGAACTGGATCCAGTCTCGTTGGACGGGACTACATCCAGCAAACTGGATCCAGTCTCTTGGGACGGGACTACGTTTGCGAACTGGATCCAGTCTTGATCCTGGACGGGACTACATCCAGCGAACTGGATCCAGTTTTGGACGGGACTACATCCAGCAACCTGGATCCAGTCTCTGTTGACGGGACTACATCCAGCGAACTGGATCCAGTCTCGTTGGACGGGACTACATCCAGCATTCTAACTGGATCCAGTCTTATTGGACTGGACTACGCCCAGCTTAACTGATCCAGTCTTGTTGGACGGGACTACATCCAGCCCAACTGGATCCAGTCTTGTTGGCCGAACAGGTCCAGCTAACTGGATCCAGTCTTGTTGGACGGGACTACATCCAGCGAACTGGATCCAGTCTCATTGGACTGGACTACGTCCAGCGAACTGGATCCAGTCTCGTTGGACGGGACTACGTCCAGCGGAACTGGATTCAGTCTCGTTGGACGGGACTACATCCAGCAAACTGGATCCAGTCTTGTTGGATGGGATTACTAATGTTAAAATATTATTATTTTCATTATCATTATTATTATGATTGTCATCCATCCATCTTCATCCGCTTATCCGGTATCGGGTCGCAATATTATTTTTATTTTATTTATTTCAATTTTTCTATTATTATTATTTTTATTGTTATGTTCTAATGTTTAAAATTCTGATTTCAAAATATATTTTTATTGAGTTTTGGACAGAAAGTAAAGCATTATTGGCATGTAATTGTTAATAATTAGGCCTCCAGACATATTCATATTAATATTATATTATATGCTGGGAGACTTTACTCTACCTGAACATGTGACCCTAAATAAATGGGTTTTTCTATCAGGACCAAGCAGAGACCAGAGTCTCCTGATCCTGATCCTGAACCTTACCCAGAACCGGATCCTGAACCTGATTCTGATGCGGATCCTGAACCCAGCTGTGTGTCCTTTAAGAGCGACTGGTCAAATGATCGTGATATTGACTTTAAAGGAGAGCAACCCTCTGCTGGAAAGAGGTCAGCTGTTAATAATATTATAATATTACTGATTCATGCTTTAACTTTTATGTCTCCAGAGAAGTTTTTGGAGTTTATTCTCAGCATCTTTCTTCTTCACATATATTTATATTCTCCTTCTGAAAGCTGTCCAGTAAGACCGGTCTTCAACTGTAGATCTCAGTTTAATACTGGACCTGGTCTGGACCAATAGGATCTGGTGTTGTAGCCCCATCAAAAAGCATTTTAAATCTCCCATAGCCATCGGCTAGGCTACAAATCAGGAACGGCAACGTTCTTCCCAAATGTTCTTCTCCTACTGGGAATACCGGGGGGGGGATTAGAGGGGGGACACAGGAATCATTTGTCCCTAACATCCCATCCTGAGCCCACGACAATACTGCCGTCATATCCCGATCATGTGACTGCCCCCCCCCCAAAAAAAATCCTGTCCTGCAAGATCCCGAGAGAGAGAATCCGTCCCGGTCCCGTTTGGTTCTCAGGAGCTAAGTTTCCATCCACTTGTCAATCAAATGATCTGATGTTTGGTAAATAAATCTGGTGAAAGTGTGTTTCCATCCAACGGCTTTACAGCCAATAAGAACCTGTGGTGATGACATCACACGCTGTTTTAGGGTCAGACTGGGATATCTGATTGGTTGGAGACATTTTAAGGTGTTTCCATTCATTTACACTGAATCACACAACATTCAACAACAACAAAGTTTTTCTAGACAAAATGGATCCCGTCTACCAACACATGATCAATATTGGTCCACTTCCATCTGTCTTTGTTGCCCCCATGTGTGCAGACAGAGAGGAAATACTGGGGGAAATTAACTACAAATTCTTCTTCTGCGTTTTGTGGCGGGTTGCAACCATAAAATGACTTAAAACTTAATCACAATTCAATGTTTTTTCAGAAAATAATATTTCCGTCAGCGTTTATCACATAAGAATAACATCAAGATCAAATCTGATGAGACAAGCATTTTTCCTTTGATTCATAAATTCTATCAAATTTGACTGTTTCCATAAGGAATGTTTCATTTGATATCACTTAATTCAGATAAAAATGTGTGGATGGAAACATATCTTATGTGGTCTAAAGTTATCAGACTCTGTTGCCCCCCCCCCTGTAGCGGCTAGCAGACAGCAAGACTGTTTAGTTACGTCTGTTTCTCTCTGCCGTTGGGGTTTTTCACATCGATGTCCCCAAAAAACAAGCACTAAAGTTAGCCACATGTCAGCTGATAGCTGACGTTAGGCTGTGACAGCCAATGGCAGAGAGGAACAGACTTACCTTCTCATTGGGAGCTCCAGGTGAAGTCGTGAAAGCCGTTGCTGTAGATGTAACGTTACGGTAAACCCGTGCATGGAGATGAGGCCAATTAACAGGGGGATCAGCAGGACCACCAACTCTTTACTGTCAGGGGAAACCATCTGATTCCATGTTGGAATCAAGACTTTAAGTCACAGGACCTTTACATTCTGTGTGTCTCTGTGTGGACAGACATGATGGGAGCTAATTCTTCCTGATTCCTCCACAGAGTGGACCAGGAGAGCTCAGAGGGTCCCAGTGGTCAGCCTGCCCAGCAGCATCAAACCCACCTGGACTCCATCTTTATGGTCTGTACATGTACAACAACTACTTTTACATCTATTCTGTTCCCAATCATCTCCATGCTGCCCTGTTCAGACCAGAGGGTCCTCAGTCTGTCCATCATGGATCTGATGGTTGCTTTCATGATTTCAGTCTGATTGTCATTCAATCTTCTGTTCCAGCTGCTGGAGGACAACATCGTCACTTTTGTGAAGAACGAGCTGAAGAAGATCCAGAAGCTTCTGAGACCAGATTACCCAGAGAGTCAGAGGGAGGGTGAGGATGAAGAGCAGAGGAGGAGCAGAGAGGCGTTTCTGAAGATCACACTGCACTTCCTGAGGAGAATGAAGCAGGACGAGCTGGCTGACCGTCTGCAGAGCAGTAAGAGGATTTCTCTAAAGATTTAACTTGCTGGACTAATGGGACGTTTACTAATGTCTCCAGAGAAGGGTCAGAGTATGTTCCTGTTTCTTTATAAATCACCTACTGATCTTCTTTGTTCTGTATTCATTCAGGAAGTCCAGCAGGAGTTTGTAAGTTAAACTCAAATCTAAGCTAGACAGGAAGTTCCAGCGTGTTTTGAGGGGATTGCTAAAGCAGGAAACCAAACCGTTCTGAATCAGATGTTCACAGAGATCTACCTCATGAAGGGAGGGGCTGCAGGGGTCAATGATGAACATGAGGTCAGACAGATTGAAACAGCATCCTGGAAACCAGACAGACCAGAACCAACAATCAGACAAGAAGACATCTTTAAAACCCCACCTGGAAGAGATGAACCAATCAGAGCAGTGATGACAAAGGGAGTGGCTGGCATCGGGAAAACAGTCTTAACACAGAAGTTCACTCTGGACTGGGCTGAAGGCAAAAGCCAACCAGGACATCCAGTTCACATTCCCATTCACCTTCAGAGAGCTGAATGTGCTGAAAGAGAGAAAGTTCAGCTTGGTGGAACTTGTTGATTACTTTTTAGTGAAACCAAAGAAGCAGGAATCTGCAGGTTTGAAGAGGTCCCGTGGTTTCATCTTTGACGGTCTGGATGAGTGTCGACTTCCTCTGGACTTCCTCAACACTGAAATCCTGACTGATGTTACAAAGTCCACCTCAGTGGGTGTGCTGCTGACAAACCTCATCAGGGGGAATCTGCTTCCCTCTGCTCGCCTCTGGATAACCACACGACCTGCAGCAGCCAATCAGATCCCTCCTGGGTGTGTTGACATGGTGACAGAGGTCAGAGGGTTCACTGACGCCCAGAAGGAGGAGTACTTCAGGAAGAGATTCAGAGATGAGGAGCAGGCCAGCAGAATCATCTCCCACATCAAGAGATCACGAAGCCTCCACATCATGTGCCACATCCCAGTCTTCTGCTGGATCACTGCTACAGTTCTGGAGGACGTGTTGAAGACCAGAGAGGGAGGAGAGCTGCCCAAGACCCTGACTGAGATGTACATCCACTTCCTGGTGGTTCAGTCCAAAGTGAAGAACATCAAGTATGATGGGGAGCTGAGACAGATCCACACTGGAGTCCAGAGACCAGGAAGATGATCAGGAGTCTCTGGGAAAACTGGCTTTTGAGCAGCTGCAGAAAGGCAACCTGATCTTCTATGAATCAGACCTGACAGAGTGTGGCATCGATATCAGAGCAGCCTCAGTGGTCTCAGGAGTGTTCACACAGATCTTTAAAGAGGAGAGAGGACTGTACCAGGACAAGGTGTTCAGCTTATCCATCTGAGTGTTCAGGAGTTTCTGGCTGCTCTTCATGTCCATCTGACCTTCACCAACTCTGGAGTCAACCTGCTGGCAGAAGAACAAACATCAACAACACAGTTCTACCAGAGTGCTGTGGACAAGGCCTTACAGAGTCCAAATGGACACCTGGACTTGTTCCTCCGCTTCCTCCTGGGTCTTTCACTGCAGACCAATCAGAATCTCCTACGAGGTCTGCTGACACAGACAGGAAGTAGCTCAGAGACCAATCAGGAAACAGTGAAGTACATCAAGAAGAAGATGGATGAGGGTCTGTCTGCAGAGAGAAGCATCAATCTGTTCCACTGTCTGAATGAACTGAATGATCGTTCTCTAGTGGAGCAGATCCAACAGTCCCTGAGTTCAGGAAGTCTCTCCACAGATAAACTGTCTCCTGCTCAGTGGTCAGCTCTGGTCTTCATCTTACTGTCATCAGAAGAAGATCTGGACGTGTTTGACCTGAAGAAATACTCTGCTTCAGAGGAGGCTCTTCTGAGGCTGCTGCCAGTGGTCAAAGCCTCCAAAAAAGCTCTGTAAGTGGGACAGAATCCATCTATTTATCCTATGTTGTAAAGCACTAAGTATGAACTATTTATGAGATTGATTTGTTACTGTCCCTGGCAAAAATAACTTCCTTTATTCATCAACAAATACTGGCTGATATCCTTCAACAGGAGTTAAATATAACAACTTATTTAATCACGATTAATTGCAAAAAACATCATAGTTAACTTGCAATTAATGTCACATTTTTATCTATTCTAAAGGTCCCTTGATTTCTTTTTGTCCCATTATTTCTTCTCATTTTGATGATGTTATCAACATGGAAAAGTGGATTGGCTCGCTTTGTGCAAATGTTTTTAATTGGCATGGCATATAGCCTACTGTAGTGTTCAATTTATGTTTTAACTGACACACTAATTAAACATACAATACTTGTTTCCTTCCTTTGTCTCTCCAGGCTGAATGGCTGTAACCTGTCAGAGAGAAGCTGTGAAGCTCTGTCCTCAGTTCTCAGCTCCCAGTCCTCTAGTCTGAGAGAGCTGGACCTGAGTAACAACAACCTGCAGGATTCAGGAGGGAAGCTGATCTCTGATGGACTGAAGAGTCCACACTGCACACTGGAGACTCTCAGGTCAGGATTCATTAACCTGTTCAAATGACGACCATTTAAACTCTGACTAACTTTAGTTGATAAACAGCTGACGTGTAGCTTTGTGTCTGTTGATATGATAAACTTTAGCAGTAGTTTTGAGACTCAATAAATAAATACTGCGGATGCTTTT
This sequence comes from Etheostoma perlongum, assembly GCA_026937815.1. Lineage (NCBI taxonomy): Eukaryota > Metazoa > Chordata > Actinopteri > Perciformes > Percidae > Etheostoma > Etheostoma perlongum. The sequence continues at coordinate 6,087,222 of CM049393.1, read as the reverse complement.
AAAGATCACTTTAAATCTGGACTAAAATGTACCTGGACAACAAAGCAAAGAAAGAACTACCACATGGCTCCACGTGTTGACAGAGGTTTCCTGTGTGTTGTTCTGTGTGTTTCAGTCTGTCAGGCTGTCTGATCTCAGAGGAAGGCTGTTCTTCTCTGGTCTCAGCTCTAAGCTCCACCCCTCCCATCTGAGAGAGCTGGACCTGAGCTACAATCATCCAGGAGACTCAGGAGTGAAGCTCCTGTCAGCGGGACTGAAGGATCCTCTCTGGAGACTGGACACTCTCAGGTACACACACTGATCAACAAGAAGGAGATATTTGTGTAGGAAGTTTTAAAGGAGAACATCTCCAGGAACTAAAATGATAACTCCCTTTGTTAATAATTAATAATGATATATGTTTCTCTACAGAGAAACGTCCAATGTTGCACCAAATGTTTGCTCTTGGGGTAATTGTTGGGTCTCTGTAAATGAAAAGACGTAATCCTTTCCACATTAAGGCTGGGAGTGGACACAGGGTGGAGACAGAGACTGGGAGTGGACACAGAGTGGAGACAGAGGCTGGGAGTGGACACAGGGTGGAGACAGAGGCTGGGAGTGGACACAGGAGTGGACACAGGGTGGAGACAGAGACTGGGAGTGGACACAGGGTGGAGACAGAGACTGGGACTGGACACAGGGTGGAGACAGAGACTGGGACTGGACACAGGGTGGAGATTAGAGCGATATTTTAAATCAGCATTCCGTTCATAAACACGCTGTTGGGGGTTGTTGTTGTTTTTTCCGGGGTGGAGACATGCGTCACATGACCCATTTCTTCTGTAAAGACTTGCCAGTGTTTGGATCCTCCTCTAACTCTCCAGCAGCCCCCTTTCAACCACACATGGCCCCCCAGCAACAGAGACCAGCGGGACAGCACCGGATCACCCTGCTGACATTTGTCCCCATTTTTTAATTTTTTTGTTTGTTGTATGTTATTAACACAGTGTTTAAACAGTGTGTTTAAATGTTTTATTAACACAGCTGTGTGTTGTTATTAACACAGCTGTGTGTGTTCACAGCTGTGTGCACATTAAGCAGGAGAGGCTAACCTGGATTTGTTCCAGTGTTTCCATGGTAACTCTCTATCGCGGTTGCCACGGCCAACACCACAGAAGAAGTTATTGAATGCAGCTAACTTCAGTTGGTAGAGTAACAGCAGGGAGACGCAGCCTGCTGGACCTGGGCCTGGACCTGGACCAGAGATATGACCCATGGCCAGACATTTCCCGTGTGTGCGGTGAAGTCCAGCCCCGATCCAACGTCCCCTGCTGTAGCGTGGTCTTAGTGGGTGGAGGGGGCAGCCATGGTTCTGGTCCTCTAACGTCTAACGTTTTGGAGCAGCAGAGAGCAGCGTAGACGTTTCCAGTGGCCCCGGATTGAGAGACCCAGACCCCCGTTGGTATTTGGTCTGGTAGAGACCCAAACCCCTGTTGATGTCACGCGGTCTGGTAGAGACCCAGACCAGACCCCCGTTGTGGTACAGGGTCTGGTAGAGACCCAGACCCCGTTGGTATTTGGTCTGGAAGAGACCCAGACCCCCTTGGTATTTGGTCTGTTAGAGACCCAGACCCCGTTGGTATTTGGTCTGGTAGAGACCCAGACCCCTGTTGGTATTTGGTCTGGTAGAGACCCAGACCCCCGTTGGTATGCTTGGTCTGGTAGGGACCCAGACCCCCCAATGGTATGTGGTCTGGTAGAGACCCAGACCCCGTTGGTATTTGGTCTGGTAGAGACCCAGACCCCGTTGGTATTTGGTCTGGTAGAGACCCAGACCCCGTTGGTATTTGGTCTGGTGGACCCAGACCCCCGTTGGTATGTGGTCTGGTAGAGACCCAGCCCCGTTGGTATGTGGTCTGGTAGATAGACAGACGACTTCAACATGAGAGGGAATGGAGTGATCTGGATGTGGAAGAGTTAGAAACAGCCCATGTTACAATAACATGTGTTTTGGTTCCAATCAACAAATGGTTTGATTAAAAAAAGGTTTTACCCATCAAATTTCCCTGTCTCTCTGCTGTCTGTCTGTCTCTCTGTCTCTCCCAGTCTTTCTCTCTCCCTCTCTGTCTGCCTGGTCTCTCTGTCTGTCCCCTGTCTGTCTGTCTGTCTTCTGTCTGTCTGAAGCACTCTCTCCCTCTGTCTGTCTCCTCTCTCTCTGTCTGTCTCTCTCTCTGTCTGGACTCTGCTGACTCTTTCTCTCTCTTTCTGAGTCTCTCTCTCTCTGTCTGTCTCTCTCTGTCTGAAGCTCTCTCTCTCTCTCTCTCTCTCTCTCTCTCAATCTCTCTCCCTCTCTGTCTCTCTCTCTCCTGTCTGTCTCTCTCTCTGGTCTCTTCTGATTAAACTGTGTGTCTCTCTGTCTTTATGTCTCTCTGATCCCTCTTTTAGGAGAAATTCTCTGAGAAATTCTCTCTTTATGCTCTCTGCTCCTGCTCTCTGTCTACCTCTCTCTTGTCTCTCTCTAGCCTGTCTAACTCTGGTCTCCCTCTACTCTGCTCTCTTCTCTGTCTCTTTCAGCTAGCTTAGCTCTCTTTGTCACTCTCTCTTCGTCTGTCTGCCCTCCTGTCTTTCTCTGTCTGTCTGTCTGTCTGTCTGTCTTCTGTTCTGTCTCGCTGGTCTCTCCCAGAGACTCTCCCGTCTGGCTCTGCCGTTAACTCTCTCTCTCAACTGCTGTCCAGCCTGTCTGTCTCACTCAGCATGAGACTCTCGTCCTTTCTGCGTCGGACTCACTTCTGTACAACTCTCATCTAGTCTGTAAAGTGACAGCTGCCTTTCTCATCTGGAACTAACCCTAACCTCGACCTTCTTTTGTTCTTTAAAATGAATCTAAACATGCTGGCCATGTATTGATCTAAAAAAAAATCTTTGTTATCTAGAATTATCAACATATAATCCTGTTCAAAATGTTTCAGCATTTAAAAACATTGAAAACAGAAAAATACAGTCAGACAGACAGACAGGCAGACCGACAGGTTAGAGAGGTAGACAGACAGACAGACTCTGTCTGTTTTTGATTTAAATTTCATTGAAAATGAAAATACGCTTTCTTTTCAGGTCTTCAGTCACTGGTGCTGTGTTCTCTGTCTTCTCTCTGGACAGTCCGAGAACACGTCACCAGAGTGTCTCTGCGGCTGCGCAGACTTTATTGTCATTGTACAGATAACGTGGATCAGTGAAAACAGACATCTACAGCTCTCAACACAGGTTCACTCATGTCTAACTAGCAAGTATTTAATGTAATGGTAAAGACTCTTTAACTGTCCTAAAGTATCTTACTCTTTTACATGTCTACATGAAATCTTCTCTCACTCATCCCTAACCCACCAGACTCCATGATTATAAATATTATATATTAGAGATATCTCTTTACACTCTGTAATTATTTCATGGAATCTTTGGAGTCAATCTCTCTGTCTGTTTCTTCTCTAAATGATTATTTGCATAAAATGTCTGGTGAGAAGAACTATCACTATAAGTAGTGATTATTTACATGGAGACTGGTCTATGCTGTCTATACTCTCTCTTGTGTTCTCTCTGGAGTTAAAGGAGTATTATTATATATATATATATCTATGTCTCTCTATATATATCTGTCTGTAATATTCTGTCTCTCTAATGAGGAAAAAAAAAGTATTTCACCCTGCTCTTTTGTCTCTCTCCCAATCTAGTCTGTCTCTTCCAGCTGATGTCCTCATTATGTATCATGTAGTCTATGATGAAGACATCATTTTATGGACGGTGGACAGGTCAAAAATCCCGATGTCCTAAAGAGTAAAAGGTTAGATCCCAGGGAAGAAGTTGAAGGAAATTAAACTGAATGAAAGATTAGAATTGATTGACGGCCCAAATATGAATATAAAATGAGGAAATCCCAGCGCCCATTAGACCAGAACCCAGCTGTGTGAGAGAGACAGATTAGAGAGAGAGAGAGAGAAGAGAGACAGGTTAGCGCCATTAGACCAGAACCCAGCTGTGTGAGAGAGACAGGTTAGAGAGAGAGAGACAGGTTAGAGACAGAGAGACAAAATAGCGCATTAGACACAGAACCCAGCTGTGGAGAGAGACAGGTTAGATTGAGAGAGACGGGTTAGAGAGAGAGAGACAGGTTAGAGAGAGAGAGATCATTAGAGAATAGAGAGACAGGTTAGAGAGAGAGACAGGTTAATCTTTCTCCAGGTTAGACCATTAGACCAGATCCCAGCTGTGGAGAGAGACAGGTTAGAGAGAGAGAGAGACAGGTTAGAACTCCATTAGACCAGAACCCAGCTGTGTGAGAGAGACAGGTTAGAGAGAGAGACAGGTTAGAGAGAGAGAGTTGGTTAGAGAGAGAGAGACAGGTTAGAAATTTAGGTTAGAGAGAGAGACAGGTTAGAGAGAGAGTCAGACAGGTTAGAGATGATCCAGAGAGAGAGACAGGTTATGTCCATTAGACCAGAACCCAGCTGTGTGAGAGAGACAGGTTGAGAGAGAGACAGGTTAGTAGTTAGACCAGAACCCAGAGTGAGAGCAGGTTAGAGAGAGAGAGACAGGTTAGAGAGAGAGACAGGTTAGCACTGTATTAGACCAGAACCCAGCTGTGTGAGAGAGACAGGTTAGAGAGAGAGAGACAGGTTAGAGAGAGAGAGGTTCTGGGTCAGGTTAGACAAGAACCCAGCACAGAGGAGACAGGTTAAGAGAGAGAACCCCATTCTGGGGGAACCCAGCTGAGTCTCCAGACAGGATTAGAGAGAGAGAGACAGGTTAGAGAGAGAGAGACAGGTTAAGACAGGTTAGCAGCCATTAGACCAGAACCCAGCTGTGTGAGAGACAGGTTAGAGAGAGAGAGACAGGTTAGAGGAGAGAGAGGTTAGAGAGAGAGAGACAGGTTAGAGAGAGAGAGACAGGTTAGCACTGGGACCAGAACCCTGGTGAGAGAGACAGGTTAGAGAGAGAGAGACAGGTTGCAGAGAGAGACAGGTTAGCTACTGTCCATTAGAACCCAGCTGTGTGAGACAGTTAGAACCCAGCTGTATCAGAGAGAGAGACAGGTAGAGAGAAGAGAGACAGGTTAGACCAGAACCCAGCTGTGGTGAGACAGGTTAGAGAGAGAGACAGGTTAGAGAGAGAGACAGGTTAGAGAGAGAGAGACAGGTTAAAATTAGACCAGAACCCAGCTGTGTGAGAGAGACAGGTTAGAGAGAGAGAGACAGGTTATATAGAGAGAGAATTTATTAGACCAGAACCCAGCTGTATGAGAGAGACAGGTTAGAGAGAGAGAGACAGGTTAGAGAGAGAGAGACAGGTTAGAGAGAGAGAGAGACAGGTTAGAGAGAGAGAGACAGACAGGTTAGAGAGAGAGACAGGTTAGAGAGAGAGAGGTTAGAGGTTCCATTAGAGAGAGAACCCAGCTGTGTGAGAGAGACAGGTTAGAGAGAGACAGAGAGAGACAGGTTAGACCAGAACCCAGCTGTGTGAGAGAGACAGGTTAGAGAGAGAGAGACAAGTTAGAGAGAGAGAGACAGGTTAGCACTCCATTAGACCAGAACCCAGCTGTGTGAGAGAGACAGGTTAGAGAGAGAGAGACAGGTTAGAGAGAGAGACAGGTTAGAGAGAGAGAGAGACAGGTTAGAGAGAGAGAGACAGACAGGTTAGCATTGTCCATTAGACCAGAACCCAGCTGTGTGAGAGAGACAGGTTAGAGGAGAGACAGGTTAGAGAGAGAGAGACAGGTTAGCGCCCATTAGACCAGAACCCAGCTGTGTGAGAGAGAGACAGATTAGAGAGAGAGACAGGTTAGAGAGAGAGAGACAGGTTAGAGAGAGAGAGACAGGTTAGCGCAGGGTTAGACCAGAACCCAGCTGTGTGAGAGAGACAGGTTAGAGAGAGAGAGACAGGTTAGAGAGACAGGTTAGAGAGAGAGAGACAGGTTAGAGAGAGAGAGACAGGTTAGCGCCCATTAGACCAGAACCCAGCTGTGAGAGAGACAGGTTAGAGAGAGAGAGATAGGTTAGAGAGAGAGAGACAGGTTAGCGCCCATTAGGTTAGAACCAGAAGACCAGACAGGTTAGAGAGAGAGAGAGAGGTTAGAGAGAGAGAGAGACAGGTTAGAGAGAGAGAGACAGGAGAGAGAGACAGGTTAGGCCAGAACCCATTAGACCAGAGACAGCTTGTGAGAGAGAGAGACAGGTTAGAGAGAGAGAGAGAGACAGGTTAGCTTGCTGGGTTTTAGACCAGAACCCAGCTGTGTGAGGAGACAGATTAGAGAGATAGACAGGTTAGAGAGAGAGAGACAGGTTAGAGAGAGAGGTTAGACAGGTTAGCGCCCATTAGACCCAGAACCCAGCTGTGTGAGAGAGACAGATTAGAGAGAGAGACAGGTTAGCGCTCCATTAGACCAGAACCCAGCTGTGTGAGAGAGAGACAGGTTAGAGAGAGAGAGACAGGTTAGAGAGAGAGAGACAGGTTAGATTAGACCAGAACCCAGCTGTGAAAGAGAGACAGATTAGATTAGAGAGAGAGAGACAGGTTAGAGAGAGAGAGACAGGTTAGAGAGAGAGAGGTTAGAGACAGGTTAGAGATTAGACCAGAACCCAGCTGTGTGAGAGAGACAGGTTAGAGAGAGAGAGACAGGTTAGAGAGAGAGAGACAGGTTAGAGAGAGAGAGGTTAGATTAGACCAGAACCCAGCTGTGTGAGAGAGACAGGTTAGAGAGAGAGACAGGTTAGAGAGAGAGCAGGTTAGAGAGAGAGAGACAGGTTAGGTTAGACCAGAACCCAGCTGTGTTAGAGACAGGTTAGAGAGAGAGAGACAGGTTAGAGAGAGAGAGAGACAGGTTAGCGCTCCATTAGACCAGAACCCAGCTGTGTGAGAGAGTGATGTAATGCCCCCCCCTCCTTTCAGGGTGGAGCCTGCTGGAGTCAGATGGTTGACACCAGGTCTGAGGAAGTGTAAGTGTGTTTTTTAATTTCATTCATCAGACTGTGACATCACTCATTCAACCCTGTGATGTCATCACCAAAGAGCTGATTGGTTAATAACTGCAGCTGTGTTGTGTCTCGTTCTCTCCGTCAGATTCCTGTGAACTCACAGTCGACACCAACACGGTGGACAGGAACTCAAACTGTCTCACAACAACAGGAAGGTGACCTGGGTGGAGGAGGATCAGCCATATCCTGATCATCCAGAGAGGTTTGAGTCCTGGTCTCAGCTGCTGTGTAGAGATGGTCTGACTGGTCGCTGTTACTGGGAGGTCCAGACCAGAGGAGGGGTTTATATATCAGTGAGTTACAGAGGAATCAGGAGGAGAGGAGACAGTGGAGACTGTGTGTTTGGATATAATGATCAGTCCTGGAGTCTGGTCTGCTCTGATGATGGTTACTCTGTCCGTCACAATAACAGAGAAACCTCCGTCTCCGTCCCCCGTGTCTCTGGTAGAGTAGCAGTGTATGTGGACTGTCCTGCTGGCTCTCTGTCCTTCTACACAGTCTCCTCTGACTCACTGATCCACCTCCACACCTTCAACACCTCATTCACTCAGACTCTCTATCCTGGGTTTGGGTTCTGGTCTCCTGGCTCCTCAGTGTCTCTGTGTCCTGTGGAGGACGGAGAGTCTCCTCCTGTCTCTCACTGCTGATCAGCTGAGTCTGGACAGGACCCCCCTTCCAGAAATATGTCAGCTTATTGTTATGAACTAATGATGTCACTCCCCGTCACTTTGCAACAAGTAGCCTCCGAGATGCTAACGAGATGCTAACGAGATGCTAACAAGATGCTAACGAGATGCTAACGAGAGACTTGTGTAACGTAGCCTCCGAGCCACCTCAACATGGAGTAACTAAGGTTTAAAACATAGAAGTTCTATAATAATATGGACGCTGGGTCAATAATAATGTGGAAATGGTTGATATATATATATATATATATATATATATATATATATATATATATATATATATATATATATATATATATATATATATATATATATATATATATATTTGACTAAAATGTAAAATATTTTCAGTTTGTCTTCGTACCTTTTTGTAATCCTTTGAATCATAAATAGGTGAAATAAAGTGATTTCTAAACATCTTTAAAGTTGTGGATCTTGGTGTGGACGGCCCTTCTCAAACATGATGATGGGGGGGTGTTATGGTCGTCATGGTAGCGATGCGCTTCCTGTTGCATCATCCAAAGCCTGAGTGTGAAGCTGCCTGTATATGTTGGTTTAACGTGTTCATGTGTGTAAAATCATGTGATCACCGAGCCGCTCTTCACTCCCCACAGTCGCCCGACCTTAAAACATCCAGCACTGCCGCCTTTTATTTATCATTTTATTGAAGGAAATGCACAATACAGGTTCCACATGTCAGGCAATCCATTTCCCTTCACTTTTTCTTTTTTTAATAAACAGGAACAAGATTACCCCCCCCCCATCCCACTCTGGGCAGTTAGTGTGTTCACACCACCACCAAAAATAAAATAATAATAAATACATACTAAATAAAGATAACATAAATAATACTAAAAAATAAAAAAAATAAATAAATACAAAATAAAAAATAAAATAAATAAAAAATAAAAAAAAATAAATGAATAAAAACAAAATAAAAAAAAAAACTAAAATAAATAAATAAAAAAAGGAAAAAAAAATAAAAAATAAAATAAAAAAATAAAAATAAATAAAATAAAACAAAATAAAATAAATACTAAAAGGAATAAAAATAAATAAATACAAAATAAAACAAATAAAAAATAAATAAAATAAACAAATAAAATAAATTAAATACTAAAAACATAAAAATATATTAAAAATACTAAATAAAAATAAATACAAAATGGATAAAATAAATAAAATAAAAGATAAAAAAAATACTAAACAATTCAATAAAAAATGAAAAAACATGAATAAATAAAATAAACTTTTTACAAGATAAATGTTAAAAAATATAAAAAATACTAAAAAAAAATAAATGAAAAAAAATTATATAAAAAATACTAAAAAAAATAAATAAAACAAAAAAATAAAAATAAAATAAAGAGTACTAAAAATAAAATAAATGCAAACTAAAAATACCAACAAAAAAATTAAATTATTAAATGATATTATAGTGTACATTCTCACATCTATGCATCAAAATGACCTTAAACATACTAAGAAAACCAGTAGAAGTAGAATAACAGTACAAGGTGTCTCGTACTTCAGTACTTTAAGATTCTCAACATACGTCCCAAAGGGTTCGGCCATTTTAAGTTAAATCTCTGGACTGAACCATTCAATGTGAGTTTGACTTTTTCTAGTTTAAGAAAAGATGAAACATCCCTTCACCATGCGGCCCCGCTGGTGGAGGAGGTCCAGACCAATGAGATACTACTGCTACTTTCATTCTGGTTAAAACTACACTTCCCAAACATCACCGAGTAGAATAACCACGCCACACGCAGATCTTTGTTAGTTATGTTTTTATTTAGTCTCCAAGGTAACGGAGAGATCAGCTGTGTCTCCCCGGCGTCTGCTCATTCTGGGTAAAGGGAAGTTTGCCGGGCTTTATAAGACGGTAGGACCTCCGGGGTAGAAACCCGAGTGTATTTAGTAGTGGTACGTTCCAGTCCCAGGGGCCTCACCTGAGTGTATTTAGTAGTGGTACGTTCCAGTCCCAGGGGCCTCACCTGAGTGTATTTAGTAGTGGTACGTTCCAGTCCCAGGGGCCTCACCTGAGTGTATTTAGTAGTGGTACGTTCCAGTCCCAGGGCCTCACCTGAGTGTATTTAGTAGTGGCAATCTGTCCCAGGGGCTTCACCTGAGTCCCAGGGGCCTCACCTGAGTGTATTTAGTAGTGGTACGTTCCAGTCCCAGGGCCTCACCTGAGTGTATTTAGTAGTGGTATGTTCCAGTCCCTGAGGGTAGTGGCCTCAAAGAGTGTATTTAGTAGTGGTACGTTCAGTCCCAGGGCTTTTGACCTGTATTTAGTAGTGGTACGTTCCAGTCCCAGGGGCTTCACCTGAGTGTATTTAGTAGTGGTATGTTCCAATCCGGTGTGTACACGGGGACACTAACAATAACACTATAAAAGAACACAAATAACACAAAACCTACCTAAAAAACTTATTCCTAATAAAATGTACATTTACTTATCTTAACTCAACTAAAAATACTCTATATAAATCTAAACCCCAGAATACCTACAGAGAGAATAAAGCTCCCCCCCCCGAAGATATCAAGCAGTGGTAGTGTCCAATTAGGCCACCTCCCCTATAAAGCTGCTCCTTCTCCCAGCCCCCCCCCTCCAAGCCAAGACCTCCTGGATCTCTTCCGGGTGTGGACTCAACACTGGTAAGCTCAAAAAAGAAACACACACATATATATTAGGCAAGGCAGCTTTATTTGTACATTTCAGCAACAGGGCAATTCAAAGTGCTTTACATAAAATCAGTTAAACAGATAAAACACAAGTACAAACAGTTAAAAATCATAAGCATTAAAAACCGATAAAACACATGAATAGATAGTTAAAAACAAAATAGAAACATTAGGACACATAAAACACAAGAATAAAAGTTACAGTGCAGCATAAGAAATTTAAAGAAATGAGCAGTCATTTAAGAAAGGCAGCATCAAAAAGAAAGGTCTTCAGCCTTGATTTAAAGAACTGAGAGTAGCAGCAGATCTGCAGGTTTCTGGGAGTTTATTCCAGATATGAGGAGCATAGAAACTGAAAGCTGCTTCACCCTGTTTAGTTCTAACTCTGGGGACAGAAAGTAGACCTGTCCCAGATGACCTGAGAGGTCTGGGGGTTCATAGTGGAGTAGTAGACCTGTCCCAGATGACCTGAGAGGTCTGGGGGTTCATAGTGGAGTAGCAGATCAGAAATGTACTTTGGACCTAAACCGTTAAGTGATTTATAAACTAGCAAAAGTACTTTGAAATCAATTCTTTGAGACACAGGAAGCCAGTGTAAAGACTTCAGAACTGGAGTGATGTGGTCCAGTCTTTGGTCTTAGTGAGGACTGGAGTGATGTGATCCAGTCTCCTGGTCTTAGTGAGGACTCGGCAGTAGCTCGGGCTTAGTGAATCAGCTGCAGCTGTCTGATTGATTTTTTTAGGGGAGACCTGTAAAGACCCCCGTTACAGTAGTCAAGTCTACTGAAGATGAAGGCATGGACCAGTTTTTCCAAGTCCTGTTGACACATAAGTCCTTTAACCCTTGATATATTCTTAAGGTGATAGTAGGCTGACTTTGTAATTGTCTTAATGTGGCTGTTAAATTCAGGTCTGAGTCCATGACTTCACCAAGATCTCTGTCTCTGTCTGTTGTTTTTAACATTGTTGTTTGAAGCTGAGTTGTTCCTCTTTTGCTCCAAAAACAACCACCTCAGTTTTTCCCTTCATTTAATTTCAGAAAGTTCTGGCACATCCAGCCGTTAATTTGTTCGATGCACTTAGTCAGTTTTTGTATTGGACTATAGTCCCCTAGAGCGATAAGGTTATGTAGATTTGTGTGTGTCCGATCAATAACTATGGTAACTTATTAACTCATAAAAGTGAAGTTAGGGGGAGCTGACTCGATGAGACCAGCAGCGCTGTTATTATGGTCTAACCAGGTTTCAGTTAAAAACATAAAATCTAGATTGTGTTTAATAATGAAATCGTTGATTTAAAATGATTTTCCTGCCAAAGACCTGGACGTTTAGTAAGGCTAGTGTTAGCGTGTTTTCATTTTTTTGGGACAGGCTGTAGTTGCCGAGGAATGGATGCTAAATTTGCTAAGTTTGAAGTTAAGTGCTTATTCACCATTCTTTTCCTATTGCCTATCACAACATACATTGAGGAAGAAATGAATCCACAGGGCCGGGCTGGTCTTGGAAAGAGTCATTAGTACCACTAGTCCTGCAGCCAAGGCCGGCACATATCAGTTAAAGCTTGTTGGATTTTGCACAAGTGTCCTTATCAGTCTGGGGGAAGGTGTAGTCCTGGCATGAGGTGAAATGAACTTGTCCTGTTTATTTGTAACTGAATACATGTTTGCAAATGTTTGAATAATGTGTATAAACAAAAGCATATAAACTAAACCTAAGGAAAATATAAGTGCATGAGGTTACCGCTCTTCAGCTGCTTGTGTAGCCATCATGGGGCCTTAATTGGTAATTAATAAAAATCCCATCTTTTTCCAACCACATCTGACTCATCCTGAATGTTTTTCACTTGCTCGACTGCTCCATCTACTGTTAATATGTTGGAGGTGTGAGATGAATATTAATATGTTGTATGTTGAGATGAATATTAATATGTTGGAGATGAATATTAATATGTTGTAGGTGTTGAGATGAATATTAATATGTTGGAGGTGTTGAGATGAATATTAATATGTTGGAGATGTTGAGATGAATATTAATATGTTGGAGATGTTGTGAGGACGTGGAGGAAGCTGTTAGCAGCCTGGAGTCGGTCGGCTCTCTGCATCAAACACCATGACAGCACACAGCAGCACTGCTGCAGCTTTGGTCCTTCACTTCATCTCAGAGGACCAGATTCTCCCAGCTCCATCACCTCCACCTGCTGCTGCACATCACTACATCACAGGAATATGGAAACCATCCAGATAAAGGGATGTAGTATTACCACATCACTACATCACAGGAATATGGAAACCATCCAGATAAAGGGATGTAGTATTACCACATCACTACATCACATGGAATAAAGTCTCATTTACACAGTGGGATGAGTGTGTAAGATAAAAACTTAGAAATGAAACTACTAAAAGCTGGGAACATGTTTTAATGTGTGAAGATGTTTGGTAATCTGCTTGTAGTTCCTGTTGACGTCACCAGAGGGCGCCGTGTTACCACTGAACTACATTATTACCTAGAGCTCTGCTTGTAGTTCCTGCTGACGTCACCAGAGGGCGCCATGTTACCACTGAACTACATTTTTACCTAGAGCTCTGCTTGTTAAAATTGGGATCTGACATGTGTCTCGGGCTTGGGTACGGCAAATTACTCGATAACCCCCCCCCCCCATCAGATTACAGAGTTAAAGTATAAATTCCTGTGTGTGTGTGTGTGTGTGTGTCTTTGCATGTCTTTGTGTGTGTGTGGGTGTGGGTGTGTCTGCTCCTCTGATCTCTGTTCTCAGAGTTTCTGGTTCTACAGGATTCTTTCTGTCTCCTCCTCCCCCCCCCCTCCTGATGAAGCTGAAACAGGTCTGTCGTGTTGCTGTCAGAGACAAAGGTTTCCGTCCACACACACGATAAGATGTCTCGGGGTCCCAGAGGTCTTCCAGGTGGAGCTGCAGCTTGAGAAACCGTCCAATCAGAGCAGTCGAAGACGTAAGTCTTTCACTTTTTCATTTTCATATTGTGTTGAGTTCAGGGACCAGAGAGTCTGTCATATTGTGATGAGTTCAGGGACCAGAGAGTTTGTCATATTGTGTTGAGTTCAGGGACCAGAGAGTCTGTTGTTTTGAGTTCAGGGACCAGAGAGTCTGTCATATTGTGTTGAGTTCAGGGACCAGAGAGTCTGTCATATTGTGTTGAGTTCAGGGACCAGAGAGTCTGTTGTTTTGAGTTGAGGGACCAGAGAGTCTGTCATATTGTGATGAGTTCAGGGACCAGAGAGTTTGTCATATTGTGTTGAGTTCAGGGACCAGAGAGTCTGTCATGAACTGTTCAGTTCAGGGACCAGAGAGTCTGTCATATTGTGTTGAGTTCAGGGAACAGAGAGTCTGTCATGTTGTGTTGCGTTTAGGGACCAGAGAGTCTGTCATGAACTGTTCAGTTCAGGGACCAGAGAGTATGTCATATTGTGTTGAGTTCAGGGACCAGAGATTCTGACTGTTCAGTTCAGGGACCAGAGAGTATGTCATATTGTGTTGAGTTCAGGGACCAGAGATTCTGACTGTTCAGTTCAGGGACCAGAGAGTATGTCATATTGTGTTGAGTTCAGGGACCAGAGAGTCTGTCATATTGTGTTGAGTTCAGGGACCAGAGAGTCTGTCGTGTTGTGTTGAGTTCAGGGACCAGAGAGATTTTCATATTGTGTTGAGTTCAGGCAACAAAGAGTCTGTAATATTGTGTTGAGTTCAAGGACCAGAGAGTCTGTCATATTGTGAGTTCAGGGAACAGAGTGTCATATTATGTTGAGTTCAGGCAACAAAGAGTCTGTAATATTGTGTTGTGTTCAGGGACCAGAGAGTCTGTCATATTGTGTTGAGTTCAAGGTCCCGTTTACCTGTCACTTTGTGTTGTGTTCAGGGTGCCAGAGGGTCTGTTATATTGTGTTGTATTCAGGGACCAGAGAGTCTGTCATATTCTGTTGAGTTCAGGGACCAGAGAGTTTGTCATATTGTGTTCCACTCAACGTGTGGAAAGGCCCTCGTGTTGCATTCAGGGGACAAATGAAGAAAAAACACACACTGACTACAACAACCACAGTCACACAGAAGGAAGAACCAAAGCCCTTACAATGAAAGTAACTAAGAAAGGTGTGTGTGTGTGTGTGTGTGTGTGTGTGTGTGTGTGTGTGTGTGTGTGTGTGTGTGTGTGTGTGTGTTCAGTGTGTGTGTGTCTGTCATTTTGCGCTGTAGTTCTTTGCGCCAGAGAGTTACTGTCATATTGTGTTGCTTTAGCGACCAGATTTTGTCTTTGCGCGCCAGTTTTTCATCATTTGTGTCTGACATTTCTTGCGTGTCTTTGCGCCAGTTTTTGTGTTGGACATGACTTTTTTTGAGTCTTTCATGTTGTGTTTTTCAGATTCAGGGCATGTTTTTTTCAGTCTGTCTGTCATGTTGTGTTTTTCATGTCTTTAGTCTGTGTGTGTGTGTGTGTGTCTGCTCCTCTGATCTCTGTTCTCAGAGTTTCTTGGTTCAGGGACAGGATTTTTTCTGTCTCCTCCTCCTCCCCCCCTCCTGAAGCTGAAACAGGTCTGTTGTGTTGCTGTCAGAGACAAAGGTTTCCATCCACACACACTTTAGACTTTAGAAATAATGAATTTGTATGATCCCGAAATCCGGCGTTGTGAATGATTCTTATTGCTCTTTGTTGCATTATGACTAGCTGCTGTAGTGAGTGTTGATAAGTGTTTCCCCAAACCTCTACACAGTAGTTCAGATAAGGTAAGAGTAGTGAGCAGTATAGCATGGGGAGTGATTTGAGATCCAGAATGGGCTTTGCTCTCGCTAGGACTGAAATACTTCTGGACAGTTTGGTTTTGATGTGTTTTATGTGAGGCTTCCAGCAAATCTTGTCATCTATGATCACTCCAAGGAATTTATTTTCATGTACTCTTTCTATGTTAACCCCCTCTATCTGTATCTGTGCTTGATGCGTTGACTTGCAGTTTCCGAATACCATGAATGTAGTTTTACTCAAATTTATTGATAGCCTGTTTATGTCCAACCATTGTTTTATTTTCTTGAATTCTGAAGTGATTAATTCCAAGAGTTGCTGTAAGCTGTCCCCTGATCCAAATATGTTTGTATCATCTGCAAATAATACAAAATTCAATACTTGAGATACTTTACAAATATCATTGATATATAATAAAAATAACTTTGGTCCCAACACTGACCCCTGGGGGACACCACAAGCAATGTCCAGACATTCAGACAAATAAACTCCCATCTTCACAAATTGTTGTCTGTCTCTCAGATAACTGCTTATCCAGTTTAGAGCGACCCCCCCTGATCCCGATTCGTTCCAGTTTACTGATTCATATTTTGTGATTTATTGTATCAAATGCTTTTTTTAGATCAATGAAAACCCCAACTGCATATTTCTTTTTATCTGTGGAGTTTGTGATTTCTTCAATGAGTTCTGTTAGTGCTAGTGAGGTTGATCTATTTTTTCTAAATCCATATTGGCTATCAGTGAGTAGTTTATTTTTAGCAATACATTTCTCTAATCTGTTGTTAAATAATTTTTCTAAAATTGTTGAAAATTGTGACAATATAGAGACAGGCCTGTAATTTGTGAAGTGGTGTTTATTTCAGTTTTGTATAGAGGAATGACTTTTGCTATTTTCATTTTTGTTGAAATTTACCGGTTAAAAAATGATAAATTGCAGATGTTCGTCAGTGGTTTGGCGATCCCCTCTATTACTTTCTGTATAATTTTTATATATCTATTCCATTGTGATCAGTGGATGGTTTGTTTTTGCATTCTTTAACAATATCCATTATTTCTTTTTCATCTACTGGTGTCAGAAATATTGAACTGGGATTTCTATCTATTAGCTTCTTATGTGGACTTTTAATGTTTGTGGAACCAGGATTTGTTCAGCTAAGTTTGGTCCCACGTTTGCAAAAAATGTATTGCAGTTATTAACCACCTCCTCCATGTTATTAATATTTTTATCATTATCAATGAGGTAATGGGGATAAGTATGAGTAGCCTGTCTATTATTATTTTTTATATTATTTAAAATGTTCCACATACCTTTAATATTGTTTTTATTATTATCTAATAGTTTTGGATAGTATTCTTTTTTACAAGATCTCGTAATATTAGTTAACTTATTCTTATATTTCTTATATTTATTTTCAGTCTCTATAGTTCTGTGTTTTATAAATTCTCTATAAAGTGTATTTTTCTTTTTACAGGCGTTTTGGAATCCCTTGGAAATCCACGGTCTATCATTTAGTTTTTGTTTTCTGCTATATATTTTCATTGCTTTCATATTGTGTTGAGTTCAGGGACCAGAGAGTCTGTCATACTGTGTTGCGTTCAGGGACCAGTCAGTCTGTCATATTGTGTTGCGTTCAGGGTCCCGTTTGTCTGTCACTTTGTGCTGTGTTCAGGGACCAGATAGTCTTTCATATTGTGTTGAGCTCAGGGACCAGACAGTCCGTCATATTGTGTCCCACTCGACGTTTGGAAAGACCCTCGTGTTGCATTCAGGGGACAAAGGAAGAAAAAACACACACTGACAACAACCACAGTCACACAGAGGGAAGAACCAAAGCTCTTACTATGAAAGGTGGGGTGCTGTCTGTGTGTGTTTGTGTGTCTTTGCGTGTGTGTGTCTTTGTGTGTTTGTGGGTGTGTGTGTGTTTTTGTGTGTGTTTGTGTGTCTTTGTGTGTGTGTGTGTGTATCTCTGTCTCTGTATGGGTGTGTGTGTGTGTGTGTGTGTGTGTGTGTGTGTGTGTGTGTCTGCTCCTCTGATCTCTGTTGTCAGAGTTTCTGGTTCTACAGGATTCTTTCTGTCTCCTCCCCCCCCTGATGAAGCTGAAACAGGTCTGTTGTGTTGCTGTCAGAGACAAAGGTTTCCGTCCACACACACGATAAGATGTCTCGGGGTCCCAGAGGTCTTCCAGGTGGAGCTGCAGCGTGAGAAACCGTCCAATCAGAGCAGTCGAGGACGTAAGTCTTTCACTTTTTCATTTTCATGTTGTGTTGAGTTCAGGGACCAGAGAGTCTGTCATGTTGTGTTGAGTTCAGGGTCCAGAGAGTCAGTCATATTGTGTTGAGTTCAGGGACCAGAGAGTCTGTCATGTTGTGTTGAGTTCAGGGACCTGAGAGTCTGTCAAAATGTGCTGAGTTCAGGGGCCAGAGAGTCTTTCATGTTGTGTTGAGTTCAGGGACCAGAGATTCTATCATACTGTGTTCCACTCAACGTGTGGAAAGTCCCTCGTGTTGCATTCAGGGGACAAAGGAAGAAAATACACACACTGACTACAACAACCACAGTCACAGAGAGGGAAGAACCAGAGTAAGTCTTTCCTTTTTCATTTTCATATTGTGTTGAGTTCAGGGACCAGAGATTCTGTCATATTGTGTTGAGTTCAGGGACCAGAGAGTCTGTCATATTGTGTTGAGTTCAGGGACCAGAGAGTCTGTTGTGTTGAGTTCAGGGACCAGAGTCTGTTTTCTCTCTGAGTTTTTTTACATGTAGTACCAGAGCAGGACGTTGGACAGAGTACCTTCACCGTGTAGTATTAATAGTTTGGAGTACTTCTTCCACTGCGTCACTGAGGCTGTTTAACGATAAAGTTTCTTCATCACATTTTAAACTTGTTGGAACTCGACGTGTGGAAAGTCCCTCGTGTTGCATTCAGGGGACAAAGGAAGAAAAAACACACACTGACAACAACAACCACAGTCACACAGAGGGAAGAACCAAAGCTCTTATTGTGAAAGTGTCTTCCTGCCAGGTGGGGCTGTGACTCATCAGGAAACAACTCACCTGAGTTGTTGTGCGTGTCCATTTTGTAAGTGTGTGTTTGAGACGTTAACAGCACGTTAGTCTTTGGTCTCTTCAGGGCTGGTTTCTGCCTCTGATGTTAAATCTAATGTTTCTACTTCTCTTCTGATTTCCTGACAAAGTGGGGACCGCTCTGGTGTTGGAGACCAGGAAGGTGTGTGTGTGTGTGTGTGTGTGTGTGTGTGTGTGTGTGTGTGTGTGTGTGTGTGTGTGTGTGTGTGTGTGTGTGTGTGTGTGTGTGTGTGTGTGTGTGTGTGTGTGTGTGTGTGTGTGTGTGTGTGTGTGTGTGTGTGTGTGTGTGTGTTGTGTGTCCAAGGTTCAGCTTTATTGTTATTATACAACAGAATTGTCCAATGAGATCTGTGTGTCCTCCATTCAGAGATATTAATATGCACCAATGGAAGAACATGTTGTAGTTTTCCTCAGAATGAAGCCTTCTACATCTATTAGAGGACAGAAAGAAGACATTAGTCCTGGAGTCTTGTCTCCTTTAGAGGACAGAAAGAAGACATTAGTCCTGGAGTCTCGTCTCTATTAGAGGACAGAAAGATGACATTAGTCCTGGGGTCTGGTCTCCATTAGAGGACAGAAAGAAGACGTTAGTCCTGGAGTCTGGTCTCCATTAGAGGACAGAAAGAAGACATTAGTCCTGGAGTCTTGTCTCCTTTAGAGGACAGAAAGAAGACATTAGTCCTGGAGTCTCGTCTCTATTAGAGGACAGAAAGATGACAAGTCCTGGGGGAGTCTCCATTAGAGGACAGAAAGAAGACGTTAGTCCTGGAATGGTCTCCATTAGAGGACAGAAAGAAGACATTAGTCCTGGTCTGGAATGTCCCTGTTGTCCCAGAAAGATAAGGAAGACAGAGCAGGATGAGCAGAGAGCAGAAATCATTCAGTGAAGAGCTTCAGACTTTATTTTCTGCTGATAGCTTCTAGTTTCTCCAGCAGTTCTGTTTCTGGACATTAAAAGTGGTCTTCCTCTCTTTCTAACAGGACCCATCAGAGACCACACCCTGCTGGACCTGGACCTGGACCCAGCTGTGTGTCCATGAAGAGTCACCACTACTTTAAAATACGAGGTGACCTGTAAGGGACAGGCCAGTTAAAATGGAGGAGAGAAGGAAGAGGCGAAGACAGAAAGAAAGGGAGGAACAGATTGAAATTAAGAGGCGAAGACGGAGGTGAGTTGTTCTGAAACCTCAACAAACTAGAAGTCATGTTGTCTCATTGTTGGGGGGACTTCTTGTAGAGGGTCTCTGTGTTTCCAGCCCACGGTAGCCTGTTGTCCAGGTGCACTCTGGGATATCTATGGACCTGTTTCAACCCCCCGGCTCTCTGTCCCCCTGGTACCTGGAAAAGGCCCCCAGCATATAATAACCTCATTATTAGTTTCATTAGACGTCCCCACATTCACCAGAATGGAGGATAGTACTACACTACGCTGTACTAGTACTACACTACGCTGTACTAGTACTACAGATATGTCTCCTGTTGGGATTTCTTAGCCTCTCATTGGCTGATCTCTAGAGGGAACGAGGGATCTGATTGGTCGAAGCAGCGGCTGTGAAATGGTTTCATTTACTTTATGAAGTCAGCAACATGACAAAAAATTTAAAGAGCCGACTCCTCCTGAAGAACAGGGGCATCTTATTAAAGTAGAGTCTTAGAAAGGAGATTTTTATTGGTTTTAATCAGTGGTTCTGTCAGAAAGTCATTATTTTAACAATTAGGCTTACAGACATATTTATCTTGATTATATATGTTCTCAGTTATGTTATGCAGGGAGTCTTTAATTGAACATGTGATCTTCAATAAATGTGTTTTAACAGGACCCATCAGAAACCAGACCCTCCTGATCCTGATCCTGATCCTGAACCTGGACCCAGCTGTGTGTCCTTTAAGAGCGACCGGTCATATCAAGGCCTCATTGACTTTAAAGGAGAGCAACCCTCTGCTGGAAAGAGGTCAGCTGTTAATAATATTATAATATTACTGATTCATGCTTTAACTTTTATGTCTCCAGAGAAGTTTTTGGAGTTTATTCTCAGCATCTTTCTTCTTTACATATATTTATATTCTCCATCTGAAAGCTGTCCAGTTAAACCAGTCTTCACCTCTTGACTTTAGGTAAATACTGGACCTGGTCTGGTCCTGTATATTCTCTGGTGTTTGAGCTTTTGAACCCAGTTTTTTGTAGAGTTCATTGAACTTCTTTGTGTTAGTCTTGTTTTAGTTGCTGCTTGTATCTCCAGCAGTTTTTGTGTCTGAATACTAAAAAGTGGATTTCAATCCCTGATGGTCTTACTCTCTGTGTAACAGGATCCATCAGAGACCAGACTCTGCTGGATCCTGGACCCAGCTGTGTGTCCTTCAAGAGCGACCGGTCATATCATGGCCTCATTGACTTTAAAGGAGATCAACCCTCTGCTGGAAAGAGGTCAGCTGTTAATAATATTATAATATTACTGATTCATGCTTTAACTTTTATGTCTCCAGAGAAGTTTTTGGAGTTTATTCTCAGCATCTTTCTTCTTCACATATATTTATATTCTCCATCTGAAAGCTGTCCAGTGAGACCGGTCTTCAACTGTAGATCTCAGTTTAATACTGGACCTGGTCTGGACCAATAGGATCTGGTGTTGTAGCCCCATCAAAAAGCATTTTAAATCTCCCGTAGCCATCGGCTGAGGCTACAAATCAGAAACGAACGTTCTTCCCAAATGTTCTTCTCCTGCTGGGAATACCGGGGGGATTAGAGGGGGACACAGGAATCATTCGTCGCTAACATCCCATCCTGAGCCCACTACAATACTGCCGTCATATCCCGATCACGTGACTGCCCCCCCTCCCCAAAAAAATCCTGTCCTGCAAGATCCCGAGAGAGAACCGTCCCCGGTCCCGTTTGGTTCTCAGGAGCTAAGTTTCCATCCACTTGTCAATCAAATGATCTGATGTTTGGTAAATAAATCTGGTGAAAGTGTGTTTCCATCCAACGGCTTTACAGCCAATAAGAACCTGTGGTGATGACATCACATGCTATTTTAGGGTCAGACTGGGATATCTGATTGGTTGGAGACATTTTAAGGTGTTTCCATTCATTTACACTGAATCACACAACATTCAACAACAACAAAGTTTTTTTAGACAAAATGGATCCCGTCTACCAACACATGGTCAATATTGGTCCACTTCCATCTGTCTTTGTTGCCCCCCCCATGACAGAGAGTAAATACTGGAGGAAATTAACTACAAATTCTTCTTCTTCGTTTTGTGACGGGGTGGAACCATAAAATGACCTAAAACTTAATCACAACTCATTATTTATTTTCATTATTTATTCAACAAATAACTTTTCCAACAGCGTTTATCACATAAGAAGAATATCATCAAGATGAAATCTGATGAGACGAACATTTTTCCTTTGATTCAGGAAATTCTATCAGATTTTACTGTTTCCATATGGAATTTTTCATTTGATATCACTTAATTCAGATAAAAATGTGTGGATGGAAACATATCTTATGAGGTCTAAAGTTTTATCATGACTCTGTTGCCCCCTTATCACCTGTGCTGCTAGCAGAGAGCAAGACTGTTTAGTTACATGTCTGTTTCTCTCTGCCGTTGGGGTTTTTCTCATCGATGTCCCCAAAAAACAAGCACTAAAGTTAGCCACATGTCAGCTGATAGCTAACGTTAGGCTGTGACAGCCAATGGCAGAGAGGAACAGACTTACCTTCTCATTGGGAGCTCCAGGTGAAGTCGTGAAAGCCGTTGCTGTAGATGTAACGTTACGGTAAAGCTCCTGCATGGAGATGAGGCCAATTAACAGGGGGGTCAGTAGGACCACCAACAGGGGGGTCAGCAGGACCACCAACTCTTTACTCTCAGGGGAACCCATCTGATTCCATGTTGGAATCAACACTTTAAGTCACAGGACCTTTACCTTGTGTGTGTCTCTGTGTGGACAGACATGATGGGAGCTAATTCTTCCTGATTCCTCCACAGAGTGGACCAGGAGAGCTCAGAGGGTCCCAGTGGTCAGCCTGCCCAGCAGCATCAAACCCACCTAGACTCCATCTTTATGGTCTGTACATGTACAACAACTACTTTTTTATCTATTCTGTTCCCAATCATCTCCATGCTGCCCTGTTCAGACCAGAGGGTCCTCAGTCTGTCCATCATGGATCTGATGGTTGCTTCCATGATTTCAGTCTGATTGGCATTCATATAATCTTCTGTTCCAGCTGCTGGAGGACAACATCGTCACTTTTGTGAAGAACGAGCTGAAGAAGATCCAGAAGCTTCTGAGACCAGATTACCCAGAATGCCCAGAGAGTCAGAGGGAGGGTGAGGATGAAGAGCAGAGGAGGAGCAGAGAGGCATTTCTGAAGATCACACTGCACTTCCTGAGGAGAATGAAGCAGGACGAGCTGGCTGACCGTCTGCAGAGCAGTAAGAGGATTTCTCTAAAGATTTAACTTGCTGGACTAATGGGACGTTTACTAATGTCTCCAGAGAAGGGTCAAAGTATGTTCCTGTTTCTTTATAAATCACCTACTGATCTTCTTTGTTCTGTATTCATTCAGGAAGTCCAGCAGGAGTTTGTAAGCGTAAACTCAAATCTAAGCTAGACAGGAAGTTCCAGCGTGTGTTTGAGGGGATTGCTAAAGCAGGAAACCAAACCGTTCTGAATCAGATGTTCACAGAGATCTACCTCATGAAGGGAGGGGCTGCAGGGGTCAATGATGAACATGAGGTCAGACAGATTGAAACAGCATCCTGGAAACCAGACAGACCAGAACCAACAATCAGACAAGAAGACATCTTTAAAACCCCACCTGGAAGAGATGAACCAATCAGAGCAGTGATGACAACAGGAGTGGCTGGCATCGGGAAAACAGTCTTAACACAGAAGTTCACTCTGGACTGGGCTGAAGGCAAAGCCAACCAGGACATCCAGTTCACATTCCCATTCACCTTCAGAGAGCTGAATGTGCTGAAAGAGAGAAAGTTCAGCTTGGTGGAACTTGTTGATTACTTCTTTAGTGAAACCAAAGAAGCAGGAATCTGCAGGTTTGAAGAGAGTTCCCGGTGGTCTTCATCTTTGACGGTCTGGATGAGTGTCGACTTCCTCTGGACTTCCTCAACACTAAAATCCTGACTGATGTTACAAAGTCCACCTCAGTGGGTGTGCTGCTGACAAACCTCATCAGGGGGAATCTGCTTCCCTCTGCTCGCCTCTGGATAACCACACGACCTGCAGCAGCCAATCAGATCCCTCCTGGGTGTGTTGACATGGTGACAGAGGTCAGAGGGTTCACTGACACCCAGAAGGAGGAGTACTTCAGGAAGAGATTCAGAGATGAGGAGCAGGCCAGCAGAATCATCTCCCACATCAAGAGATCACGAAGCCTCCACATCATGTGCCACATCCCAGTCTTCTGCTGGATCACTGCTACAGTTCTGGAGGACGTGTTGAAGACCAGAGAGGGAGGAGAGCTGCCCAAGACCCTGACTGAGATGTACATCCACTTCCTGGTGGTTCAGTCCAAAGTGAAGAACATCAAGTATGATGGAGGAGCTGAGACAGATCCACACTGGAGTCCAGAGACCAGGAAGATGATCGAGTCTCTGGGAAAACTGGCTTTTGAGCAGCTGCAGAAAGGAAACCTGATCTTCTATGAATCAGACCTGACAGAGTGTGGCATCGATATCAGAGCAGCCTCAGTGGTCTCAGGAGTGTTCACACAGATCTTTAAAGAGGAGAGAGGACTGTACCAGGACAAGGTGTTCAGCTTCGTCCATCTGAGTGTTCAGGAGTTTCTGGCTGCTCTTCATGTCCATCTGACCTTCACCAACTCTGGAGTCAACCTGCTGGCAGAAGAACAAACATCATCAACACAGTTCTACCAGAGTGCTGTGGACAAGGCCTTACAGAGTCCTAATGGACACCTGGACTTGTTCCTCCGCTTCCTCTGGGTCTTTCACTGCAGACCAATCAGAATCTCCTACGAGGTCTGCTGACACAGACAGGAAGTAGCTCAGAGACCAATCAGAAACAGTGAAGTACATCAAGGAGAAGATGGATGAGGGTCTGTCTGCAGAGAGAAGCATCAATCTGTTCCACTGTCTGAATGAACTGAATGATCGTTCTCTAGTGGAGCAGATCCAACAGTCCCTGAGATCAGGACGTCTCTCCACAGATAAACTGTCTCCTGCTCAGTGGTCAGCTCTGGTCTTCATCTTACTGTCATCAGAAGAAGATCTGGACGTGTTTGACCTGAAGAAATACTCTGCTTCAGAGGAGGCTCTTCTGAGGCTGCTGCCAGTGGTCAAAGCTTCCAAAAAAGCTCTGTAAGTGATATTTAATCATCAACAAATACTACAATATCTTTCAACAGGAGTTAAATATTACAACTTGTTTCTTTCCTGTCATCTCTCCAGGCTGAGTGGCTGTTACCTGTCAGAGAGAAGCTGTGAAGCTCTGTCCTCAGTTCTCAGCTCCCAGTCCTTTAGTCTGAGAGAGCTGGACCTGAGTAACAACAACCTGCAGGATTTAGGAGGAAAGCTGATCTCTGATGGACTGAAGAGTCCACACTGCACACTGGAGACTCTCAGGTCAGATTAACAACAATAATCTTTGAAAACTCAGTACTCTAAAATACTTTGGAGACAAAACATGTGAATGTTTCCAAAGTATTTTATTCTGATTTAGAATCACTTCATAAAGAATGAATAATGATCTGTGGCTGAGATCCAGAAATCATTCATTTTAATATCATGTGACTTTGTTTATTCCTGATTATACACCAAGTAGATCCAACCAGACAATCTGATTGGTCATCTAGACATTTAGGACGTGCTCAAATCAGCATGACAGTCCACCCAGAGACATTGGAGCACACCTGGTGCATCACATGAAATATTACTCCGCCATTTCCATGGCAACATTGTAACTTCCAGGGCTGAATCAAAGAAACAGTAACATTAGCCCACAACATTGATACAATGGATTGTTTTGTTGTTAATTTTGATTCATATGGAGGACTTAGTTTTGATAAATGGTTGGAAGAGGATGAGATGTGAATCATTGGATGAAACAATTCAATTCAATTCAATTTCAATTTATTTATAGTATCAATTCACAACAAGAGTTATCTCAAGACACTTTACAGATAGAGTAGGTCTAGACCACACTCCAGAATTCACAAGGACCCAACAGTGTCCTCCAGAGCAAGCAACAGTGCGACAGTGGCGAGGAAAAACTTCCTTTTAGGCAGAAACCTCGGTCAGACCCAGGCTCTTGGTAGGCGGTGTCTGACGGGCCGGTTGGGGTTAGAATGAAAAGTGGCAATTACAATCCCAAAAAAAATAGTAGTTGTTAGTAGTCCTTTGTAGTCGGCATAGCAGAGCGTAGCAGGAGGAACATGGCATCGCAGTGCGTGTAGCGGGGCCATGGCGACAGCTGCAACCTTGATTTTGGAGCCTCCCTGATCCGAGGAAATATGCTGGGGGAAAAAGAACATGAGGACTCCGGGGAATGACTCCCCAGAGCTAGGTTAGTAACAAGCATTTCTGGGACATGGATGCACATAATTGGAAAGATAGAAAGATAGAGGAGAGAGGAACTAGGTGTGTCACAGGAAGTCCCAGCTGTCTAAAACTATTACAGCATAACCAGGAGAG
Organism: Etheostoma perlongum; assembly: GCA_026937815.1. NCBI lineage: Eukaryota > Metazoa > Chordata > Actinopteri > Perciformes > Percidae > Etheostoma > Etheostoma perlongum. Next base: position 6,061,322 of record CM049393.1, on the reverse strand, counting down.
ACAGTGTAAAGAGAGGAGCCTGGTCAGGCTACAACTTTCCCCAAACCCTCCCTGGCTAGGGTAGGGGAGAGACACTTAGGGGTTGAGGGTCAGGGCTAAGGGCAGGAAGGTCAAAGTAGGGGAAGGATACAGACCCAGGTTAGGGTAGGGGAGAGAAAGATAGAGTTAAGATCAAGACGGTCAAAGTGGGGGATGGGATACAAACCCTGGTTAGGGTAGGGGGAGAGAAAATGGGGGTTAGAGTCAAGAAGGTCAGAGAGGGGGATGAGATACAAACCCTAACAACTACCCTACCCTAACAAACAACGTTTTACACTGTGGAGTTAACTGTTGCTGGAATAGTTTGGATCACATCAGCTGTTTGGACCACATCAGCTGTTTGGACCACATCAGCTGTGCTACTGACACATCAATAATGAGGTTTCCAGACGTATAGCAGTTAAATCTATCCATGAACATGTGTTTATTTCAGTATATATTTTAGTTATAACCAGATTAAGTTAGCCAAGCAGTTTGGTGTTTATATGTGCTGTAGTTATTACATTTTGGAATATTCCACGATCTCTAGCATTACAAAGCTAACGTTAGCTTAAGATGATTGGCTGACTAACGTTTAACACGGAGGGACTACACATCCTCTCTGTTGATTTTCTTTATTTTGAGAGTGAATTGCTCCACATTATGAATCCAGTTTGATTATTATTTTTATTTAGTTGGTAACCGTTGTTGTATAATCTCTTCTTATATAAGAGGGTTTGATTTAATGTCATAAGTTTTGTTTAGTTTGAATTAAGGGCTTATTCCTGTTGTGAATACATTTCCGTCTACACATGCCACCCTTCCAAGACCTCTAGCCCCCCCTTTGCCTCCCCAAATAACTTGTTTCCTTCCTGTTGTCTCTCCAGGCTGAGTGTCTGTAACCTGTCAGAAAGAAGCTGTGAAGATCTGTCCTCAGTTCTCAGCTCCCAGTCCTCTAGTCTGAGAGAGCTGGACCTGAGTAACAACAACCTGCAGGATTCAGGAGGGAAGCTGATCTCTGATGGACTGAAGAGTCCACACTGCACACTGGAGACTCTCAGGTCAGGATTCATTAACCCATTAAAATGATGACCATTTAAACTCTGACTAACTTTAGTTGATAAACAGCTGAGGTGTAGCTTTGTGTCTGTTGATATGATCAACTTTAGCAGTAGTTTTGAGACTCAATAATTAAATACCATAGATGATTTTAAAGATTATTCTAAATCTGGACTAAAATGTACCTGGACAACAAAGAAAGAAAGAACTACCACATGGCTCCACGTGTTGACAGAGGCTTCCTGTGTGTTGTTCTGTGTTTACAGTCTGTCAGGCTGTCTGATCTCAGAGGAAGGCTGTTCTTCTCTGGTCTCAGCTCTCAGCTCCAACCCCTCCCATCTGAGAGAGCTGGACCTGAGCTACAATCATCCAGGAGACTCAGGAGTGAAGCTGCTGTCAGCGGGACTGAAGGATCCTCTCTGGCTGGAGACTGGACACTCTCAGGTACACACACTGATCAACAAGAAGGAGATATTAGTGTAGGAAGTTTAAAGGAGAACATCTCCAGCAACTAAACTAAATCTCTCTCTTTCTCTCTCTGTCTCTCTCTCTCTCTGTCTCTCTCTCTCTCTCTCTCCATTCTCTCTCTCTCTGTCTCTCTCTCTCTCTGTCTTTCTCTATCTCTGTCTCTTCCAGCTGATGTCCTCATTATGTAACATGTAGTCTATGATGAAGACATCATTTTATGGACGATGGACATGTCAAATGTCCCAATGTCCTAAAGAGTAAAATGTTAGATCCCAGGGAAGAAGTTAAAGGACATTAAACTGGATGAAAGTTTAGAATTGATTGACGGCCCAAATATGAATATAAAATGAGGAAATCCCTGCGCGCCATTAGACCAGAACCCAGCTGTGTGAGAGAGTGATGTAATGCCCCCCCTCTCCTCCTTTCAGGGTGGAGCCTGCTGGAGTCAGATGGTTGACACCAGGTCTGAGGAAGTGTAAGTGTGTTTTTAATTTCATTCATCAGACTGTGACATCACTCATTCAACCCTGTTATGTCATCACCAAAGAGCTGATTGGTTAATAACTGCAGCTGTGTTGTGTCTCGTTCTCTCCGTCAGATTCCTGTGAACTCACAGTCGACACCAACACGGTGCACAGGAAACTCAAACTGTCTGACAACAACAGGACGGTGACATTAGTGAAGGAGGATCAGCCATATCCTGGTCATCCAGAGAGGTTTGAGTCCTGGTCTCAGCCTCAGCTGCTGTGTAGAGATGGTCTGACTGGTCGCTGTTACTGGGAGGTCCAGAGGAGAGGAGAGGTTGATATATCAGTGAGTTACAGAGGAATCAGGAGGAGAGGAGGCAGTGGAGACTGTGTGTTTGGACGTAATGATCAGTCCTGGAGTCTGTTCTGCTCTGGTGATGGTTACTATGTCTGTCACAATAACAGAGTAACCTCCGTCTCCAACCCCCTTGTCTCTGAGAGAGTAGCAGTGTATGTGGACTGTCCTGCTGGGTCTCTGTCCTTCTACACAGTCTCCTCTGACTCACTGATCCACCTCCACACCTTCAACCCATCATTCACTCAGACTCTCTATCCTGGGTTTGGGTTCTGGTCTCCTGGCTCCTCAGTGTCTCTGTGTCCTGTGTAGGACGGAGAGTCTCCTCCTGTCTCTCACTGCTGATCAGCTGAGTCTATATAACTTAAACTGTCATTACTATTATTATAATAACTTTAAAGGTGTTCAGGGTCAATAAAGTGGAGCCCTTCCAGACCTCCTCCTGCTTTACTACTGGAAAGTCTTTCTTTAGTTATGGGACTTATTTTTCCAAATCCAAAGCTTTTTGTTCCATCAGTGGCCGTTGAATCATTTCCAAATAAGAATAAAACGAGATACAGTGAGGAAAATAAGTATTTGCTCACCCTGCTATTTTGCAAGTTCTCCCACTTAGAAATCATGGAGGGGTCTGAAATTGTCATCGTAGGTGCATGTCCACTGTGAGAGACATAATCTAAAAAAAAAATCCAGAAATCACAATGTATGATTTTTTAACTATTTATTTGTATGATACAGCTGCAAATAAATATTTGAACACCTGAGAAAATCAATGTTAATATTTGGTACAGTAGCCTTTGTTTGCAGTTCCAGAGGTCAAACGTTTCCTGTAGTTCTTCACCAGGTTTGACACACTGCAGAAGGGATTTTGGCCCACTCCTCCACACAGATCTTCTCTAGATCAGTCAGGTTTCTGGGCTGTCGCTGAGAAATACGAAGTTTGAGCTCCCTCCAAAGATTCTCTATTGGGTTTAGGTCTGGAGACTGGCTAGGCCACGCCAGAACCTTGATCTGCTTCTTCCAGAGCCACTCCTTGGTTCTCCTGGCTGTGTGCTTCGGGTCATCGTCATGTTGGAAGACCCAGCCTCGACCCATCTTCGACCCATCTTCAATGCTCTAACTGAGGGAAGGAGGTTGTTCCCCAAAATTTCCCAATACATGGCCCCGGTCCTCCTCTCCTTAATACAGTGCAGTCGCCCTGTCCCATGTGCTGAAGAACACCCCCAAAGCATGATGCTACCCCCCCATGCTTCACAGTAGGGATGGTGTTCTTGGGATGGTACTCATTATTCTTCTTCCTCCAAACACGGTTAGTGGAATTATGACCACATGACTTTCTCCCATGACTCCTCTGGATCATCCAAATGGTCATTGGCAAACTTAAGACGGGCCTTGACATGTGCTGGTTTAAGCAGGGGAACCTTCCGGGCCATGCATGATTTCAAACCATGACGTCTTAGTGTATTACCAACAGTAACCTTGGAAACGGTGGTCCCAGCTCTTTTCAGGTCATGGACCAGCTCCTCCCGTGTAGTTCTGGGCTGATTTCTCACCTTTCTTAGGATCATTGAGACCCCACGAGGTGAGATCTTGCATGGAGCCCCAGTCCGAGGGAGATTGACAGTCATGTTTAGCTTCTTCCATTTTCTAATGATTGCTCCAACGGTGGACCTTTTTTCACCAAGCTGCTTGGACATGTCCCGTGATTTATTTGATAGCCCTTTCCAGCCTTGTGGAGGTGTACAATTTTGTCTCTAGTGTCTTTGGACAGCTCTTTGGTCTTGGCCATGTTAGTAGTTGGATTCCTACTGATTGTATGGGGTGGACAGGTGTCTTTATGCAGCTAACGACCTCAAACAGGTGCATCTAATTTAGGATAATAAATGGAGTGGAGGTGGACATTTTGAAGGCAGACTAACAGGTCTTTGAGGGTCAGAATTCTAGCTGATAGACAGTGTTCAAATACTTATTTGCAGCTGTATCATATAAATAAATAGTTAAAAAATCATACATTGTGATTTCTGGATTTTTGTTTAGATTATGTCTCACACAGTGGACATGCACCTACAAGGACAATTTCAGACCCCTCCATGATTTCTAAGTGGGAGAACTTGTAAAATAGCAGGGTGTTCAAATACTTATTTTCCTCACTGTATAGGCCGTCTGTCATGGTGGGTGGTTTCTGTTGTAGTTCTTCCTGTTATATTTTGTAGTTTCTCTGCTCTCCCATGTGATGTCTTGTTTAACTTCCTGTCTCCTGCTTTCCCACTTGTGTGATCACCTGCCCCCTCCCCCCCCTTTACCTGGGATATTTCACAATCATCACAACTATGCAGAGAGAAGATTTCACATCTGGAAATATTCAATCTCAAACCTCAAGACCTGGAACATTGGTCTATCGAGGTCATAGAGTAAAACACTGGTTCTTGTCCTTCTATATACTGTATATATGTGTGTATATGTGTATGTATAATGTCATCTGCAACTTGTGTTTCTGTTGTGTGAATGTGTATTATAATTATTATTTTTACCCTAATGTCTGTATTAACGTGTACACTGTATTTCTCAACGGGGTTTGAAGAGTTTTATCTGTTTTACTACTTTTTATATTTGGACTGTTGACTGTAATCTGTTTTTTCTTAGAGAGACAATTTTAAGATGTGTCCCGGGACAACGGATGAAAAATAGCCTTTTGTCTAATTCTGATGCATTTCCAACGATGTTAATTAATGATCACTGTCCCTGTCTAATAAATCACATTAAACTGGGACATTTTAACGCTTTACCAGATCTGAGATTCCTTCAAAGATTCTGTCCTATAATACCCTGAACACTGGGAGTACCGGTACCAAATATACCAAATACCCTGAACACTGGGAGTACCAGTACCAGATATACTATTATTATATGATAGGGTATTTGGTATATTTGGTATTGGTACTCCCAGTGTTCAGGGTATTTGGTATATTTGGTACTGGTATTCCCAGTGTTCAGGGTATTTGGTATATTTGGTACTGGTACTCCCAGTGTTCAGGGTATTTGGTATATTTGGTACTAGTAGTCCCAGTGTTCAGGATATTTGGTACTGGTACTCCCAGTGTTCAGGGTATTTGGTATATTTGGTACTGGTACTCCCAGTGTTCAGGGTATTTGTTACTGGTAGTCCCAGTGTTCAGGATATTTGGTATATTTGGTACTGGTAGTCCCAGTGTTCAGGATATTTGGTATATTTGGTACTGGTACTCCCAGTGTTCAGGGTATTTGGTATATTTGGTACTGGTATTCCCAGTGTTCAGGGTATTTGGTATATTTGGTACTGGTACTCCCAGTGTTCAGGGTATTTGGTATATTTGGTACTAGTAGTCCCAGTGTTCAGGATATTTGGTACTGGTACTCCCAGTGTTCAGGGTATTTGGTATATTTGGTACTGGTACTCCCAGTGTTCAGGGTATTTGGTACTGGTAGTCCCAGTGTTCAGGATATTTGGTATATTTGGTACTGGTACTCCCAGTGTTCAGGGTAAATGGTATATTTGGTACTGGTACTCCCAGTGTTCAGGGTATTTGGTATATTTGGTACTGGTAGTCCCAGTGTTCAGGATATTTGGTATATTTGGTACTGGTAGTCCCAGTGTTCAGGGTATTTGGTATATTTGGTACTGGTACTCCCAGTGTTCAGGGTATTTGGTATATTTGGTATTGGTACTCCCAGTGTTCAGGGTATTTGGTATATTTGGTATTGGTACTCCCAGTGTTCAGGGTATTTGGTATATTTGGTACTGGTAGTCCCAGTGTTCAGGATATTTGGTATATTTGGTACTGGTAGTCCCAGTGTTCAGGGTATTTGGTACTGGTACTCCCAGTGTTCAGGGTATTTGGTATATTTGGTACTGGTACTCCCAGTGTTCAGGGTATTTGGTATATTTGGTATTGGTACTCCCAGTGTTCAGGGTATTTGGTATATTTGGTACTGGTATTCCCAGTGTTCAGGGTATTTGGTATATTTGGTACTGGTACTCCCAGTGTTCAGGGTATTTGGTATATTTGGTACTAGTAGTCCCAGTGTTCAGGATATTTGGTACTGGTACTCCCAGTGTTCAGGGTATTTCCCAGTATATTTGGTACTGGTACTCCCAGTGTTCAGGATATTTGGTATATTTGGTACTGGTAGTCCCAGTGTTCAGGATATTTGGTATATTTGGTACTGGTATATGTTCAGGGTAAATGGTATATTTGGTACTGGTACTCCCAGTGTTCAGGGTATTTGGTATATTTGGTACTGGTAGTCCCAGTGTTCAGGATATTTGGTATATTTGGTACTGGTAGTCCCAGTGTTCAGGGTATTTGGTATATTTGGTACTGGTACTCCCAGTGTTCAGGGTATTTGGTATATTTGGTATTGGTACTCCCAGTGTTCAGGGTATTTGGTATATTTGGTATTGGTACTCCCAGTGTTCAGGGTATTTGGTATATTTGGTACTGGTAGTCCCAGTGTTCAGGATATTTGGTATATTTGGTACTGGTAGTCCCAGTGTTCAGGGTATTTGGTACTGGTACTCCCAGTGTTCCAAATATTTGGTATATTTGGTACTGGTACTCCCAGTGTTCAGGGTATTTGGTATATTTGGTATTGGTACTCCCAGTGTTCAGGGTATTTGGTATATTTGGTATTGGTACTCCCAGTGTTCAGGGTATTTCTAATCACTACCAAAGGTTAAGGGTTCCTATTAGCTCTTATCTTCTGTTTCTTAGTTGTAGGCATCAATCCTGTTTTTCACCTTTTCCCTTATTTATTTATTTATTTATTTATTTATGTATTTATACATCATTTACTAATTGTTTGGCTAATAATAATTCCATGAACCTTAAAGTGGTTTCTCTTGATGTCAAAGGGTTACGCAACATCTCTAAAAGAAAGGCTATTTTTCTTTTCTGTAGACGGTGCAGATTTCATTCTTTTACAAGAGACTCACTCATGTGATGATGATAGGAAACTCTGGAGAAGTCAATGGGGGGGGGGGGGGGGGGTTAGATTTACTTAAGTCCTGCTTCTAATCACTCAGCAGGAGGAGCTATGTTACATGTAAAGGAGACATGGTAGAACCCCCCCTTCTAGAGAGGGTAGATGAATCACTCTGGTTCTTAGAGGGAATAACTAATATAATATAATAATATATATATGGACATAATAACAATGGGTTTCTGGTGTTAACTCATATATATATATATATATATATATATATATATATATATATATATATATATATATATATATGGACATAATAACAATGGGTTTCTGGTGGATTCTGATCTATGGTTATATGCTCCTATATTTTACAATATGTTTCTGAAACATTACATAGCTTTATTATTATATTATATTTATTACATATCTTTATTATTATATTATATTTATTCACATCACTAATTGATAGAGTTCACTTTAAATAATCCACAAGAAAAACCAGGAAATCTGGTGGTTTCTGGGAATGTAAGTCCATCTGTTGAATGATGAAGCCTTTTGGACATCAGTGGAAGCTTCTGCTCGGGACATTTTCAAATGGAATGAACTTATTAATGTTCAAAAATGGGAATTCTTTCCATTTAAAATCAGAGAATTAGCTATTAAATTTATTAAAACCGTAACACTCTGAGAGAACTAGAAACAACGGCAGAACTGAACTCTTTAATAAATAAAGATACTCTTACCGAAGAGGAAGAATTAAAGCTGTCACGTCTGAGCCGATTATATATTAATAATAATATAATAATATATATATTAATATGACCAAAGGAGCCTTTATACACTCTAGAGCCCAATACAATTATTATAAGAGAAATAATATTACTTCCTTAAGAATAGATAACTATATGAATCCCATCCATCTGATATAGAAGACTAGACTTCTGTGTGGTGGTCTGGGCTTTAGCCTTGGGGGATATTCCCCTCTTGTGGTCCGGTCTGGTCTCCTTGTTTGTATCAGTTCCTCCCCGGTCTTGCGTCTTGTCTCGCGTTTTCCCGTTAAGTGTCTGTTTGTTCTACTTCCTGTTTTATTTTGGTACTATGGTTTCCTGTCTTGTCTAGTCTTGTCTAGCTTTGCTTTGTGTCTGATGGTCCTGCCCCGCCCTAATGTGATCCACCTGAGGTCTCACCTGTCCCCCGTTCCGTCGTTACCTCTTGTATGTTAGACCCTTTTGACCTGTTGGTTGGTCCCGTCTGTCCCCCTGATGTCCCCACATGTCCTGTGAGTGCTGTTGTGTAGTTTTCCTCCGTCTGGTTCTTCTTCTTCCCCTTTTTCCCAGACCTTGGTCTGTGTTTTGTCCTTTTTGGGTTTTGCGGGGGTTTTGCCTTTGGTGCTCCCTTTGTGTTGAACTGTGTTACAGTAAACCCCGTGTATCTGCTCCTGCCCGTCTCCTCATCTCTGCGTTTGGGTCCTCACTCCCCCTACATAACACTGGTTTCTAATCTGGTCTATAGAGCTCTCATTAAAAATCCCACTCATTAAAAATGAATTTAAATCCGACTGTGATCTTGAAACCTGAAACTTCGCCAGGCGTTTAAAAAAAGGACGGAGCCCAACTCTAAATGAAAGTCCAACTGGTTTTATGGCTAATGGGCATATAGGCTGGACCACCAGGCTGGGCTGTAGTACTCGAGTCCGGTCTTGGACTCGAGTCCGGACTCAAGACTGTTTTTCTATGGTCTCGGACTTGTCTCAGACTCGCTAGTATTTGGACTCGGACTTGTCTTGGTCTCGGCCACTGGTCTTGCCCAATGTGGCTTTTGATCTGGACCGATCGGTCTTGACTCAGACTCAAACCTTTTTGGACTCAGTCTTGACTTGGACTCGACTAGTCCTGGTCTTGGACATGTCTTGGACTCGACTAAGGTGGTCTTGACTACAGCCCTGGTATTAAATACCTTGGAATTCACATATTTTTTTAAGCCCAAAATACAAAAGACTAAAATCTATTTAATATCTGTCTTCAGAGACATCTGTCCATGTTAGGTAGAGTTCTTCTGTCTCTAGATTTATTAACCCTTCCCATCTCTGTTGATCCATCAGTCCCTCTGGAAATAAATAAATGAGTTTTAATGAACTTTATCTGGAAAAACAAACGCCAGCGTTTAAAACAGGAGATCTTAGCAGCCCGAGAGACGCCGGCGGCCATGTTGGAAATATTGGACTCCATGGATGGGACAATACCTTTAGGGTCAAATGCATAAAAGAAGGTTTTTAGCTCCACAATCCCTTCAGTCCTTCATTCCACAGTCCATGTCTGGAACAATGGGAGGCTCCAATCTGTATTCCAATGCAGTTATAATGAAATGAAGCTACCGCAACAATGATCTAAATGTCTTCAGCAAGCGCTTAACGCTGCAAAATGATGTTTTAACACAATGAGTTCATAACCAGGAAGAATAAGTCCCTATCTCTACTGCATTTATTCATTTATACTTCATTTATACTATTTATTATGTCCTAGGCTTTAGTCCGTCCTGTGTCCTAGGCTTTAGTCCGTCCTGAGTGTCCTAGGCTTTAGTCCGTCCAGAGTGTCCTAGGCTTTAGTCCGTCCAGAGTGTCCTAGGCTTTAGTCCGTCCTGTGTCCTAGGCTTTAGTCCGTCCTGAGTGTCCTAGGCTTTAGTCCGTAATGTGTTCATGGCTTTGGTCCGTCCAGAGTGTCCTAGGCTTTAGTCCGTCCAGAGTGTCCTAGGCTTTAGCCCATCCAGAGTGTCCTAGGCTTTAGTCCGTCCAGAGTGTCCTAGGCTTTAGTCCGTCCAGTGTTCTAGGCTTTAGTCCGTCCAGAGTGTCCTAGGCTTTAGTCCGTCCAGAGTGTCCTAGGCTTTAGTCCATCCAGAGTGTCCTAGGCTTTAGTCCATCCAGAGTGTCCTAGGCTTTAGTCCGTCCAGAGTGTCCTAGGCTTTAGTCCGTCCTGTGTCCTAGGCTTTAGTCCGTCCTGAGTGTCCTAGGCTTTAGTCCGTCCTGTGTCCTAGGCTTTAGTCCTGTTAGGCTTTAGTCCTGAGTGTCCTTTTAGTCCGTCCAGAGTGTCCTAGGCTTTAGTCCGTCCAGAGTGTCCTAGGCTTTAGTCCGTCCTGTGTCCTAGGCTTTAGTCCGTCCTGAGTGTCCTAGGCTTTAGTCCGTAATGTGTTCATGGCTTTGGTCCGTCCAGAGTGTCCTAGGCTTTAGTCCGTCCAGAGTGTCCTAGGCTTTAGCCCATCCAGAGTGTCCTAGGCTTTAGTCCGTCCAGAGTGTCCTAGGCTTTAGTCCGTCCAGTGTTCTAGGCTTTAGTCCGTCCAGAGTGTCCTAGGCTTTAGTCCGTCCAGAGTGTCCTAGGCTTTAGTCCATCCAGAGTGTCCTAGGCTTTAGTCCATCCAGAGTGTCCTAGGCTTTAGTCCGTCCAGAGTGTCCTAGGCTTTAGTCCGTCCTGTGTTCAAGGCTTTGGTCCATCCTGTGTCCTAGGCTTTGGTCCGTCCTGTGTCCTAGGCTTTAGTCCGTCCAGAGTGTCCTAGGCTTTAGTCCGTCCTGTGTTCAAGGCTTTGGTCCATCCTGTGTCCTAGGCTTTGGTCCGTCCTGTGTCCTAGGCTTTAGTCCATCCTGTGTCCTAGGCTTTAGTCCGTCCAGAGTGTCCTAGTCTTTAGTCCGTCCAGAGTGTCCTAGGCTTTAGTCCGTCCAGAGTGTCCTAGGCTTTAGTCTGTCCAGTTTCCTAGGCTTTAGTCCGTCCAGAGTCTCCTAGGCTTTAGTCTGTCCAGAGTGTCCTAGGCTTTAGTCTGTCCAGTTTCCTAGGCTTTAGTCCGTCCAGAGTGTCCTAGTCTTTAGTCCGTCCAGAGTGTCCTAGGCTTTAGTTCGTCCAGAGTGTCCTAGGCTTTAGTCCGTCCAGAGTGTCCTAGTCTTTAGTCCATCCAGAGTGTCCTAGGCTTTAGTCTGTCCAGTCTCCTAGGCTTTAGTCAAACATATAATTCAGCTTTTCTCTCTTCAGAAGGGAATGTGGAACTTTAGTGAGTCTATCCCAATCATTAATAGTAAGAAAACTACCTATGTAGCTGATCTACTGCAAGATTATAAGGAATTTTAATTAGATCTCATCTGGTCTGTATTGGATTTTATGTTTTTGGTGTTTATGTTTTAATTCACTCTTCTAAATGTTATTTATGTGTGTGTGTGTGTGTGTGTATGTGTATATATATATATATATATATATATATATATATATATATATATATATATATATATATGTATATTTTTTTTTTCTTTTCTATTTCCCTGATAACAAATTGTTCAATAAACTAATGTTTTGTAACTCCTCCTGTGAGTGTGTTTGTCTCTTTCTGTGTGTTTGTGTGTGTGTCTTTGTGTGTCTCTGTGATTGTGTGTGTGTGTGTGTGTCTCTGCTCCTCTGATCTGTTGTCAGAGTTTCTGGTTCTACAGGATTCTTTCTGCCTCCTCCTCCTCCCCCCCTCCTGATGAAGCTGAAACAGGTCTGTTGTGTTGCTGTCAGAGACAAAGGTTTCCGTCCACACACACGATAAGATGTCTCGGGGTCCCAGAGGTCTTCCAGGTGGAGCTGCAGCGTGAGAAACCGTCCAATCAGAGCAGTCGAGGACGTAAGTCTTTCAGTTTTTCATTTTCATATTGTGTTGAGTTCAGGGACCAGAGAGTCCGTCATAGTGGGTTGAGTTCAGGGACCAGAGAGTCTGTCATATTGTGTTGAGTTCAGGGACCAGAGAATCTGTCATATTGTGTTGAGTTCAGGAACCAGAGAGTCTGTCATATTGTGTTGAGTTCAGGGACCAGAGAATCTGTCATATTGTGTTGAGTTCAGGAACCAGAGAGTCTGTCATGTTGTGTTGAGTTCAGGGACCAGAGTCTGTTTTTCTCTGAGTTTTTTTACATGTAGTACCAGAGCAGGATGTTGGACAGAGTACCTTCACCGTGTAGTATTACTAGTTTGGAGTACTTCTTCCACTGCGTCACTGAGGCTGTTTAACGATAAAGTTTCTTCATCACATTTTAAACTTGTTGGAACTCGACGTGTGGAAAGTCCCTCGTGTTGCATTCAGGGGACAAAGGAAGAAAAAACACACACTGACAACAACAACAACCACAGTCACACAGAGGGAAGAACCAAAGCTCTTATTGTGAAAGTGTCTTCCTGCCAGGTGGGGCTGTGACTCATCAGGAAACAACTCACCTGAGTTGTTGTGGGTGTCCATTTTGTAAGTGTGTGTTTGAGACGTTAACAGCACGTTAGTCTTTGGTCTCTTCAGGGCTGGTTTCTGCCTCTGATGTTAAATCTAATGTTTCTACTTCTCTTCTGATTTCCTGACAAAGTGGGGACCGCTCTGGTGTTGGAGACCAGGAAGGTGTGTGTGTGTGTGTGTGTGTGTGTGTGTGGGTGTGGGTGTGTGTGTGGGTGGGGGTGGGGGTGGGGGTGGGGTGCTTCTTTATGATGCAACTTGGTGTTCAAACTCAACAACATGTTATCCGTAGAGTCCAATCCGGATCAGGACTCTCTCCAAACAGGGTCGTCAACGCTGAACTACATTCAGAAACAGTGGTGATGTCATGGTGCCCTCTGCTGACATCAACAGGAACTACAAGCGTCACACATTAATCATTAAACTACATTAAACAAACAACAACAAATAACAACAAGCTGCGGTAAAGTGGGACAGTTTCAGCTGATCCAGCAGCATTCAGACTGGACAGGAAGTAACAAAAACACTGATTTATTAAAATATAATCAGACCCCATATCAGCTGGAACCAGTCTCTAGTTGTTTAATTATGACAGAGTAGCTCTCAGAATGTTCTACATGAGATCTGTTTCTGTTGATGTTAATTAACAACAAACTGCAGATGATCTGATGTTAATTAACAACAGACTGGAGATGATCTGATGCTAATTAACAACAGACTGGAGATGCTAATTAACAACAGACTGGAGATGCTAATTAACAACAGACTGGAGATGTTAATTAACAACAGACTGGAGATGATCTGATGTTAATTAACAACAGACTGGAGATGATCTGATGCTAATTAACAACAGACTGGAGATGCTAATTAACAACAGACTGGAGATGCTAATTAACAACAGACTGGAGATGTTAATTAACAACAGACTGGAGATGATCTGATGTTAATTAACAACAGACTGGAGATGATCTGATGTTAATTAACAACAGACTGGAGATGATCTGATGTTAATTAACAACAGACTAGAGATGATCTGATGTTAATTAACAACAGACTGGAGATGATCTGATGCTAATTAACAACAGACTGGAGATGATCTGATGCTAATTAACAACAGACTGGAGATGATCTGATGTTAATTAACAACAGACTGGAGATGATCCGTGATCTGATCAGATTTAGTCTCTCTGACTTCTAAACGTTACTATCAGCCTCACAACATGTGTTCTGTAGAGAATAAACCTTTAAATCAGACAAATAGCTTTTAAATCCTTCCGATTAAAAAACAGGTGTGTGCTTGTGTGTGTGCTAAGGTAAGGTAAGTCCCTGGTTAATTGGTGTTGCATTCACGGGACATAGGAAGAATAACCACACTCTGACAACAGCAACCAGTTACACCGAGAGAAGAAACAAAGCTCTTATTGTGAAAATCTGCATGTTGTAACATGAAGTACTCCAGAGGAGGTTTGAAGTACTTATGCCCCCTGTATTTTAACATAGGGGGGTGTCTACTTATGCCCCCTGTATTTTAACATAGGGGGGAGTATACTTATGCCCTGTATTTTAACATAGGGGCGTGTATATGCCCTCTGTATTTTAACATAGGGGGTGTATACTTATGCCCCTGTATTTTAACATAGTCATGTATACTTATGCCCCCTGTATTTTAACATAGGGGCGTGTATACTATGCCCCTGTATTTTAACATGGGGCGTGTACTATGCCCCTGTATTTTAACATAGGGGGTGTATACTTATGCACCCTGTAATTTAACATAGGGGGTGTATACTTATGCCCCTGTATTTTAACATAGGGGTGTATGCTTATGCACCCTGTAATTTAACATAGGGGGTGTATACTTATACCCCTGTATTTTAACATAGGGGTGTATACTTATGCCCCTGTATTTTAACATAAGGGGTGTCTACTTATGCCCCTGTATTTTAACATAGGGGGGTGTCTACTTATGCCCCTGTATTTTTAACATAGGGGTGTATACTTATGCCCCTGTATTTTAACATAGGGGCGTGTATATTGCCCTCTGTATTTTAACATAGGGGGTCATACTTATGCCCCGTATTTTAACATAGGGGGGTGTATACTTATGCCCCCTGTACATGTTTTAACATAATGTATACTTATGCCCCTGTATTTTAACATAGGGGTGTATACTTATGCCCCTGTATTTTAACATAGGGGGGTGTATACTTATGCCCCCCTGTATTTTAACATGGGGCGTGTATACTATGCCCCTGTATTTTAACATAGGGGCGTGTATACTATGCCCCCTGTATTTTAACATAGGGGCGTGTATACTTATGCCCCTGTATTTTAACATAGGGGCGTGTATATATGCCCCTGTATTTTAACATAGGGGTGTATACTTATGCCCTGTATTTTAACATAGGGGGTGTATACTTATGCCCCCTGTATTTTAACATAGGGGGTGTATACTTATGCCCCTGTATTTTTTAACATAGGGGGTGTATACTTATGCCCCCTGTATTTTAACATAGGGGGTGTATATGCCCCCTGTATTTTAACATAGGGGGTGTATACTTATGCCCCTGTATTTTAACATAGGGGGTGTATACTTATGCCCCTGTATTTTAACATAGGGGGTGTATACTTCTGCACCCTGTAATTTAACATAGGGGGTGTATACTTATGCCCCCGTATTTTAACATAGGGGGTGTGTTTATGCCCCTGTATTTTAACATAGGGGGGTGTCTACTTATGCCCCCTGTATTTTAACATAGGGGGGTGTATACTTATGCCCCCTGTATTTTTAACATAGGGGGTGTATACTTATACCCCTGTATTTTAACATAGGGGTGTATACTTATGCCCCTGTATTTTAACATAGGGGGTGTATACTTATGCCCTGTATTTTTAACATGAGGGGTGTATACTTATGCACCCTGTAATTTAACATAGGGGGTGTATACTTATACCCCTGTATTTTTACATAGGGGGTGTATACTTATGCCCCCTGTATTTTAACATAGGGGGGTGTATACTCTGCCCCTGGGGTTTTACCTGCCTGCAGAGGTCTTCCTTTGTCCCAGGCCTCATTTATAAAACCGTATAAATCTATAGCTCCTAGTTTCTCCAGCAGCTTCTGTTTCTGGACATTAAAAAGTGGTCTTCCTCTCTTTCTAACAGGACCCATCACAGACCAGACCCTGCTGGACCTAGACGTGGACCTGGACCCTGCTGTGTGTTGAGTAACCGGTCCATGCTACTTTAAAAACAAGGCGACGTGTAAGGGAGATTAGAATGGAGAAGTGGAGAATGGAAATGGAGGAGAGGGAACTGGAAATGGAGATGAGAAGACGGAGGTGAGTTGTCCTGAAACCTCCAACAAACTAACTCAAGTCATGTTGTCTCATTGTGGGGGGGGGTCTTCTTGTAGAGGGTCTCTGTGTTTCCAGCCCACGGTAGCCTGTTGTCCAGGTGAACTCTGGGATATCTATGGACCTGTTTTAACCCCCCGGCTCTCTGTCCCCCCTGGTACCTGGAAAAGGCCCCCAGCATTTAATAACCTCATTATTAGTTTCATTAGATTCCCATTCACACAGAATGGAGGATAGTACTACACTACGCTGTACTAGTACTACACTACGCTGTACTAGTACTACAGATATGTCTCCTGTTGGGATTTCTTAGCCTCTCATTGGCTGATCTCTAGAGGGAACGAGGGATCTGATTGGTCGAAGCAGCGGCTGTGAAATGGGTTCATTTACTTTATGAAGTCAGCAACATGACAAAACATTTAAAGAGCCGACTCCTCCTGAAGAACAGGGGCATCTTATTAAAGTAGAGTCTTAGAAAGGAGATTTTTATTGGTTTTAATCAGTGTTTCTGCCAGAAAGTCATTATTTTAATAATTAGGCTTACAGACATATTTATCTTAATTATATATGTTCTCAGTTATGTTATGCAGGGAGTCTTTAACTGAACATGTGATCTTCAATAAATGTGTTTTAATAGGACCCATCAGAGACCAGACCCCCCTGATCCTGATCCTGGACCCAGCTGTGTGTCCTTTAAGAGCGACTGGTCAAATGAACTCCTCATTGACTTTAAAGGAGAGCAACCCTCTGCTGGAAAGAGGTCAGCTGTTAATAATATTATAATATTACTGATTCATGCTTTAACTTTTATGTCTCCAGAGAAGTTTTTGGACCAACATTAAAATCTTTACATCCACGTGTTCACTGAATCCTGCCGAGTCACGTGATATAGGCCACGCCCATTTCTGCTTAAAGTTTTTTTGCAATCCTCCAAAAAACAAGAATCATGAAACCTGGTGTGTAGCATCTCCAGATGTCCAGGACAAAAAGTTGTATAAAGAATTTTGCTACGTTAACGTGTGCTTTGACAGCCAAACTAATTTTTATGGTAGAACAAACACATATCATATCATATCTCAACCAATTTAAATGGTATCAACACACAACCTTAAGGAAGTGTTTCCCATGCCTCCCCGAGGTTGTCTACCAAATGTGTCAAAGATGGGCCGTTAGGGAGCGCTATAATCAGCGTTTGTTAGTTTTGTCTAAAAAAAATTGCAATTGCAATATCTCTGCCACAATAAATGCTATCAACACCAAACCTGTGATGATTGTTTACCATGCAGCTCAGAGGCTCTGTACCAAACTTGGTAAAGACAAGCTTTTATAGAAAATGAAACCAGACTGACAAAAGGTTATTAATAATCCTTTGGGGCTTTGGGATGTTTGTAACAGCAATGTACCGCCGACCTTGCGGCTCACGCCTCTCGATATTTCCTGATGTCTGCCTCCCCACATTACGCTTCCAGTTCCTCTTTTGCCAGCTCCCCGGTTCAGCGATGCCGACTGGCGTCGGGACGACTTGCACAGGGAGGCTTGGACCCCGTTGTAACTGCTTGCAGTTCTAGTTAGGGGTCCAAGCCTGCGGGAGTAGCAACCCCTATTGCAATAGCAAGGTCACGTGGTTTCCCTAAATTAAGTGATCAGGACTGAGCCTCTTATTTTTACTAATCTGATATCTGCCTGTAAAAACAATCCTGAAGCTCTGTTTGAGACTATTAACAACAATATCCCCTGCTGAATGTATTGTCCCTGTGTTTTCAAATGTTGACTGCAACCATTTTAGATTAGAGCTGTCAGGGCACCATCAGCAACACCACCCCGAGACTCCTCTCCTTACGGTCTCTAATGATATTCTGATGGCTGCTGATGGGGGTAAAAGGTGCTGTATGAATAAAGTTTAGATGGGTCCCAGAATGGACCAGGAGAGCAGCCCAGTGGTCAGCCTGCCCAGCAGCATCAAACCCACCTGGACTCCATCTTTATGGTCTGTACATGTACAACAACTACTTTTTTATCTATTCTGTTCCCAATCATCTCCATGCTGCCCTGTTCAGACCAAAGGGTCCTCTGTCTGTCCACAATGGATCTGATGGTTGCTTCCATGATTTCAGTCTGATTGTCATTCATATAATCTTCTGTTCCAGCTGCTGGAGGACAACATCGTTACTTTTGTGAAGAACGAGCTGAAGAAGATCCAGAAGCTTCTGAGACCAGATTACCCAGAATGCCCAGAGAGTCAGAGGGAGGGTGAGGATGAAGAGCAGAGGAGGAGCAGAGAGGCATTTCTGAAGATCACACTGCACTTCCTGAGGAGAATGAAGCAGGACGAGCTGGCTGAACGTCTGCAGAGCAGTAAGAGGATTTCTCTAAAGATTTAACTTGCTGGACTAATGGGACGTCTACTAATGTCTCCAGAGAAGGGTCAAAGTATGTTCCTGTTTCTTTATAAATCACTTACTGATCTTCTTTGTTCTGTATTCATTCAGGAAGTCCAGCAGGAGTTTGTAAGCGTAAACTCAAATCTAAGCTAGACAGGAAGTTCCAGCGTGTGTTTGAGGGGATTGCTAAAGCAGGAAACCAAACCGTTCTGAATCAGATGTTCACAGAGATCTACCTCATGAAGGGAGGGGCTGCAGGGGTCAATGATCAACATGAGGTCAGACAGATTGAAACAGCATCCTGGAAACCAGACAGACCAGAACCAACAATCAGACAAGAAGACATCTTTAAAACCCCACCTGGAAGAGATGAACCAATCAGAGCAGTGATGACAAAGGGGAGTGGCTGGCATCGGAAAACAGTCTTAACACAGAAGTTCACTCTGGACTGGGCTGAAGGCAAAGCCAACCAGGACATCCAGTTCACATTCCCATTCACCTTCAGAGAGCTGAATGTGCTGAAAGAGAGAAAGTTCAGCTTGGTGGAACTTGTTGATTACTTCTTTAGTGAAACCAAAGAAGCAGGAATCTGCAGGTTTGAAGAGTTCCCGGTGGTCTTCATCTTTGACGGTCTGGATGAGTGTCGACTTCCTCTGGACTTCCTCAACACTAAAATCCTGACTGATGTTACAAAGTCCACCTCAGTGGGTGTGCTGCTGACAAACCTCATCAGGGGGAATCTGCTTCCCTGCTCGCCTCTGGATAACCACACGACCTGCAGCAGCCAATCAGATCCCTCCTGGGTGTGTTGACATGGTGACAGAGGTCAGAGGGTTCACTGACACCCAGAAGGAGGAGTACTTCTGGAAGAGATTCAGAGACGAGGAGCAGGCCAGCAGGATCATCTCCCACATCAAGAGATCACGAAGCCTCCACATCATGTGCCACATCCCAGTCTTCTGCTGGATCACTGCTACAGTTCTGGAGGACGTGTTGAAGACCAGAGAGGGAGGAGAGCTGCCCAAGACCCTGACTGAGATGTACATCCACTTCCTGGTGGTTCAGTCCAAAGTGAAGAACATCAAGTATGATGGAGGAGCTGAGACAGATCCACACTGGAGTCCAGAGACCAGGAAGATGATCAGGTCTCTGGGAAAACTGGCTTTTGAGCAGCTGCAGAAAGGCAACCTGATCTTCTATGAATCAGACCTGACAGAGTGTGGCATCGATATCAGAGCAGCCTCAGTGTGCTCAGGAGTGTTCACACAGATCTTTAAAGAGGAGAGAGGACTGTACCAGGACAAGGTGTTCAGCTTCGTCCATCTGAGTGTTCAGGAGTTTCTGGCTGCTCTTCATGTCCATCTGACCTTCACCAACTCTGGAGTCAACCTGCTGGCAGAAGAACAAACATCATCAACACAGTTCTACCAGAGTGCTGTGGACAAGGCCTTACAGAGTCCTAATGGACACCTGGACTTGTTCCTCCGCTTCCTCCTGGGTCTTTCACTGCACACCAATCAGAATCTCCTACGAGGTCTGCTAACACAGACAGGAAGTAGCTTAGAGACCAATCAGGAAACAGTCAAGTACATCAAGAAGAAGATGGATGAAGGTCTGTCTGCAGAGAGAAGCATCAATCTGTTCCACTGTCTGAATGAACTGAATGATGGTTCTCTAGTGGAGCAGATCCAACAGTCCCTGAGTTCAGGACGTCTCTCCACAGATGAACTGTCTCCTGCTCAGTGGTCAGCTCTGGTCTTCATCTTACTGTCATCAGAAGAAGATCTGGACGTGTTTGACCTGAAGAAATACTCTGCTTCAGAGGAGGCTCTTCTGAGGCTGCTGCCAGTGGCCAAAGCCTCCAAAAAAGCTCTGTAAGTGGGACAGAATCCATCTATTTATATTATGTTGTAAAGCAATAAGTATGAACTATGGCTGAGATTGATTCATTACTGTCCGTCCAAAAAATCTCTGTGATATTTAATCATCAACAAATACTACGATATCTTTCAACAGGAGTTAAATATTACAACTTGTTTCCTTCCTGTTGTCTCTCCAGGCTGAGTGGCTGTAACCTGTCAGAGAGAAGCTGTGAAGCTCTGTCCTCAGTTCTCAGCTCCCAGTCCTCTAGTCTGAGAGAGCTGGACCTGAGTAACAACAACCTGCAGGATTCAGGAGGGAAGCTGATCTCTGATAAACTGAAGAGTCCACACTGCTCTCTGGAGACTCTCAGGTCAGATCAACAACTATAATCTTTGAAAACACAGTACTGAATAATACTGAGACAAAACATGTGAATGTTTCCAACGGTTTTTATTCTGATTTAGAATCACTTCATAATGAATGAATAATGAACTGTGGCTGAGATCCAGAAATCATTCATTTTAATATCATGTGACTTTGTTTATTCCTGATTATACACCAAGTAGATCCAACCAGACAATCTGATTGGTCATCTAGAAATTCAGAACATACTCAAATCAGCATGACAGCCCACCCAGAGACATTGGAGCACACCTGGTGCATCACATGAAATATTACTCCGCCATTTCCATGGCAACATTGTAACTTGCAGAGCTGAATCAAAGAAATGGTAACGTTAGCCTACAACATTACAATGGATTGTTTTGTTGTTAATTTTCATTCATATGGAGGACGTAGTTTTGATGAATGGTTGGAAGAGGATGAGATGTGAATCATTGGATGAAACAACATTTTTAATCTCTGGAGATAACTGTTACTGGAATAGTTTGGATTACATCAGCTGTTTGATCACATCAGCTGTTTAGATCACATCAGCTGTTTGGACCACATCAGCTGTGCCACTGACACATAAATAATAAGGTTTGCAGACGTATAGCAGTTAAATCTATCCATGAACATGTGTTTATTTCAGTAGATATTTTAGTTATAACCAGATTAAGTTAACCAAGCAGTTTGGTGGTTATATGTGCGGTAGTTATTACATTTTGGAATATTCCACGATCTCTATTACAAAGCTAACGTTAGCTTAACATGACTAATGTTTAACACGGAGGGACTACACATCCTCTCTGTTGATTTTCTTTATTTTGAGAGTGATTTGCCTCACAAAATTAATCCAGTTTGAATGTAACTTTTATTTAGTTGGTAACCGTTGTTGTATAATCTCTTATTACACAAGAGGGTTTGATTTAATTTGAAGTTTTGTGTTGTTTGAACACTGGGCTTATTTCTGTTGTGAATTATAATGATTGCAGTGTGTAAGGGCATGTTTTAAAAGTAACTACCATAGTTTAAAGGTATTTTTGAGTTGTTTGGTTGGTGGTCACCTTATTCTAGATCCTCCACTGAACATAAACAACTTGTTTCCTTCCTGTGGTCTCTCCAGGCTGAGTGGCTGTAACCTGTCAGAGAGAAGCTGTGAAGCTCTGTCCTCAGTTCTCAGCTCCCAGTCCTCTAGTCTGAGAGAGCTGGACCTGAGTAACAACAACCTGCAGGATTCAGGAGGGAAGCTGATCTCTGATGGACTGAAGAGTCCACACTGCACTCTGGAGACTCTCAGGTCAGATGTTGTTACTGTTGGTTTAATTTGAGATATTTCTATGAGCACTAAGCTTCAAGTAGTTTAAACAGCCCTTCTCATGTCAGGACTGTCAGTTTGTTATGTTGTATGATCACACATCATGAAGCATGACATATGAACCGTGGCTCAGTTTTAGAAATACTCTATCTTTTAATACGTGACATATTCCTGATTCAGACTTAATTAGTTATCTACAACTTCAGAATAACACAGAAAGGAATTAAACTGAAAAGGGATTTAACATAATAAATATACTAAGTAAGTCCAGACTCAACATTTAAACAAATGTTATTTGTCTTGTTTCCTGTTGTCTCTCCAGGCTGAGTGTTTGTAACCTGTCAGAGAGAAGCTGTGAAGCTCTGTCCTCAGTTCTCAGCTCCCAGTCCTCTAGTCTGAGAGAGCTGGACCTGAGTAACAACAACCTGCAGGATTCAGGAGGGAAGATGATCTCTGATGGACTGAAGAGTCCACACTGCCCTCTGAAGACTCTCAGGTCAGGATTCATTAACCCATTCAACTGATGACCATTTAAACTCTGACTAACTTTAGTTGATAAACAGCTGAGGTGTAGCTTTGTATCTGTGGATATGATAAACCTTAGCAGTAGTTTTGAGACTCAATGATTAAAGACCACAGATGATTTTAAAGATTATTCTAAATCTGGACTAAAATGTACCTGGACAACAAAGAAAGAATGAACACATGGCTCCACGTGTTGACAGAGGCTTCCTGTGTGTTGTTCTGTGTGTTTACCAGTCTGTCAGGCTGTCTGATCTCAGAGGAAGGCTGTTCTTCTCTGGTCTCAGCTCTGAGCTCCAACCCCTCCCATCTGAGAGAGTTGGACCTGAGCTATAATCATCCAGGAGACTCAGGAGTGAAGCTGCTGTCAGCGGGACTGAAGGATCCTCTCTGGAGACTGGACACTCTCAGGTACACACACTGATCAACAAGAAGGAGATATTAGTGTAGGAAGTTTTAAAGGAGAACATCTCCAGCAACTAAAATGATAACTCCCTTTGTTAATAATTGATGTAGTTTGGACAGATTCCAGACTGTGGTTTTAAGAAACATAATTTTACCCCTCTTTCTCAGGATCAAATCAGTTTCAACTCAACAGAGAGAGAGGTCCAGGACAGGTTTAGCCTAGCTTAGCACAAAGCTAAATGTGCTTTCTACGTTGTGAGCAGAGTGTGTGGATGAAGCATTAATCTCCTCTTTAGACAGACTAGTTAGCTAGAGATTTAAAATGTCAATTGCCGGTGCTGCATGGCTCATGTGATCGATCAGAGACGCACTCCCTTTGGACCAATTATTTCTCTAAGTTCCTCTTGTGCTGGGAGAGTACGGCTCTACTGTTCTAAAAGTCTCTCAAAAACGCTCTTTCCTAGTCCTGTTGCGAAAATATATGTTTCTCTACAGAGAACGTCCACTGTTGCACCAAATGGTTGCTCTTGGGGTGTTGTTGGGTCTCTGTAAATGAAACGTCGTAATCCTGTCCACATTCAGGCTGGGAGTGGACACAGTGTGGAGACAGAGGCTGGGAGTGGAGACAGCAACAGAGACCAGCGGGACAGCACCTGATCAGCCTGCTGACATTTTGTCCAGTTTTAATTGTTATTAACACAGCTGTGTGTTGTTATTAACACAGCTATGTGTGGTTATTAACACAGATGTGTGTTATTAACACAGCTGTGTGTTGTTATTAACACAGTTGTGTGATGTTATTAACACAGCTCTGTGTTGTTAAGCAGGAGAGGCTAACCTGGATTTGTTCCAGTGTTTCCATGGTAACTCTGCTATCCAGCTTTATTGAATGCAACTAACTTCAGTTGGTAGAGTAACAGCGTGGGAGACGCAGCCTGCTGGACCTGGACCTGGGCCAGAGATATGACCCATGACCAGACATTTCCCGTGTGTAGCGGTGAAGTCCAGCCCCACTCCAACGTCCCCTGCTGTAGCGTGGTCTTAGTGGGTGGAGGGGACGGGCAGCCATGGTTCTGGTCCTCTAACGTCTGTTTTGGAGCAGCAGAGAGCAGCGCAGACGTTTCCAGTGGCCCCGGGATGAGAGACCCAAACCCCCATTGGTATTTGGTCTGGTAGAGACCCAGACCCCTGTTGGTATTTGGTCTGGTAGAGACCCAGACCCCCATTGGTATTTGGTCTGGTAGAGACCCAGACCCCCGTTGGTATGTGGTCTGGTAGATAACGGGCAGACGACTTCAACATGAGAGGAATGGAGCGTGATCTGGATGTGAAAGCAGTTAGAAACAGCCCATGTTACAATAACATGTGTTTTGGTTCCAATCAACAAATAATCGGATAATTAATCGTCATCTCAATATTGATCCTGTGTTACAATAATTGATGATTTCATATTTAACGAGTATTTAGGGAGACATGTGATTGGTTGTCGTGTAAATTAATTGTAAATTTGTTGATGTGTAATATTTTCTATTATATTATATATTATATGGCTCTATTTATTATGATGGAATCATGTGGTTTGGTAAAACTGTCTCTCTCTCTACTGTCTGTCTCTCTCTTGTCTCTCTCTCTACCGTCTGTCTCTCTGTCTCTCTCTCTGTCTCTCTCTCTCTGTCTCTCTCTCTCTCTCTCTCCTGTCTCTGTCTCTCTCTCTGTCTCTCTCTGTCTTTCTCTCTCTCTGTCTCTCTCTCTTTCTGTCTCTCTCTCCTGTCTCTCTCTCTCTCTCCCTCTCACTCCTGTTGCTCTCTCTCTGTCTCTCTCTCTGTCTCTCTCTCTGTCTGTCTCTTCCAGCTGATGTCCTCATTATGTAACATGTAGTCTATGATGAAGACATCATTTTATGGACGGTGGACAGGTCAAATGTCCCGATGTCCTAAAGTAAAAGGTTAGATCGCAGGGAAGAAGTTAAAGGAAATTAAACTGAATGAAAGATTAGAATTGATTGACGGCCCAAATATGAATATAAAATGAGGAAATCCCAGCGCTCCATTAGACCAGAACCCAGCTGTGTGAGAGAGACAGATTAGAGAGAGAGAGACAGGTTAGAGAGAGAGAGACAGGTTAGCGCTCCATTAGACCAGAACCCAGCTGTGTGAGAGAGTGATGTAATGCCCCCTCCTCCTTTCAGGGTGGAGCCTGCTGGAGTCAGATGGTTGACACCAGGTCTGAGGAAGTGTAAGTGTGTTTTTAATTTCATTCATCAGACTGTGACATCACTCATTCAACCCTGTGATGTCATCACCAAAGAGCTGATTGGTTAATAACTGCAGCTGTGTTGTGTCTCGTTCTCTCCGTCAGATTCCTGTGAACTCACAGTCGACACCAACACGGTGGACAGGAGACTCAAACTGTCTCACAACAACAGGACGGTGACATGGGTGAAGGAGGATCAGCCATATCCTGATCATCCAGAGAGGTTTGAGTCCTGGTCTCAGCCTCAGCTGCTGTGTAGAGATGGTCTGACTGGTCGCTGTTACTGGGAGGTCCAGACCAGAGGACGGGTTAATATATCAGTGAGTTACAGAGGAATCAGGAGGAGAGGAGGCAGTAGAGACAGTGTGTTTGGATATAATGATCAGTCCTGGAGTCTGGTCTGTGATGATCGTTACTATGTCCTTCACAATAACAGAGAAACCTCCATGTCCGTCCCCCGTGTCTCTGGTAGAGTAGCAGTGTATGTGGACTGTCCTGCTGGCTCTCTGTCCTTCTACACAGTCTCCTCTGACTCACTGATCCACCTCCACACCTTCAACACCTCATTCACTCAGACTCTCTATCCTGGGTTTGGGATCTGGTCTCGTGGCTCCTCAGTGTCTCTGTGTCCTGTGGAGGACGGAGAGTGTCCTCCTGTCTCTCACTGCTGATCAGCTGAGTCTGGACAAGACCCCCCTTCCAGAAATATGTCAGCTTATTGTTATAAACTAATGATGTCACTCCCCGTCACTTTTCAACAAGTAGCCTCCGAGATGCTAACGAGATGCTAACGAGATGCTAACGAGAGACTTGTGTAACCTAGCCTCCGAGCCACCTCAACATGGAGTAACTAAGGTTTAAAACATAGAAGTTCTATAATAATATGGACACTGGGTCAATAATAATGTGGAAATGGTTGATATATATATATATATATATATATATATATATATATATATATATATATATATATATATATATACACTCACCGGCCACTTTATTAGGTACACCTGTCCAACTACTCGTTAACACTTAATTTCTAAGCAGCCAATCACATGGCGGCAACTCAGTGCATTTAGGCATGTAGACATGGTCAAGACAATCTCCTGCAGTTCAAACCGAGCATCAGTATGGGGAAGAAAGGTGATTTGAGTGACTTTGAACGTGGCATGATTGTTGGTGCCAGAAGGGCTGGTCTGAGTATTTCAGAAACTGCTAATCTACTGGGATTTTCACGCACAACCATCTCTAGGGTTTACAGAGAATGGTCCGAAAAAAGAAAAAACATCCAGTGAGCGGCAGTTCTGTGAGCGGAAATGCCTTGTTAATGCCAGAGGTCAGAGGAGAATGGCCAGACTGGTTCGAGCTGATAGAAGGGCAACAGTGACTCAAATTACCACCCGTTACAACCAAGGTGGGCAGAAGAGCATCTCTGAACGCACAGTACGTCGAACTTTGAGGCAGATGGGCTACAGCAGCAGAAGACCACACCGGGTGCCACTCCTTTCAGCTAAGAACAGGAAACTGAGGCTACAATTTGCACAAGCTCATCGAAATTGGACAATAGAAGATTGGAAAAACGTTGCCTGGTCTGATGAGTCTCGATTTCTACTGCGACGTTCGGATGGTAGGGTCAGAATTTGGCGTCTACAACATGAAAGCATGGATCCATCCTGCCTTGTATCAACGGTTCAGGCTGGTGGTGGTGGTGTCATGGTGTGGGGAATATTTTCTTGGCACTCTTTGGGCCCCTTGGTCGTTTTTCCAATCTTCTATTGTCCAATTTCGATGAGCTTGTGCAAATTGTAGCCTCAGTTTCCTGTTCTTAGCTGAAAGGAGTGGCACCCGGTGTGGTCTTCTGCTGCTGTAGCCCATCTGCCTCAAAGTTCGACGTACTGTGCGTTCAGAGATGCTCTTCTGCCCACCTTGGTTGTAACGGGTGGTAATTTGAGTCACTGTTGCCCTTCTATCAGCTCGAACCAGTCTGGCCATTCTCCTCTGACCTCTGGCATTAACAAGGCATTTCCGCTCACAGAACTGCCGCTCACTGGATGTTTTTTCTTTTTCGGACCATTCTCTGTAAACCCTAGAGATGGTTGTGCGTGAAAATCCCAGTAGATTAGCAGTTTCTGAAATACTCAGACCAGCCCTTCTGGCACCAACAATCATGCCACGTTCAAAGTCACTCAAATCACCTTTCTTCCCCATACTGATGCTCGGTTTGAACTGCAGGAGATTGTCTTGACCATGTCTACATGCCTAAATGCACTGAGTTGCCGCTATGTGATTGGCTGCTTAGAAATTAAGTGTTAACGAGCAGTTGGACAGGTGTACCTAATAAAGTGGCCGGTGTATATATATATATATATATATATATATATATATATATATATATATATATATATATATATAATTTGACTAAAATGTAAAATATTTTCAGTTTGTCTTCGTACCTTTTTGTAATCCTTCATACATACATCTTTAAAGTTGTGGATCTTGGTGTGGACGGCCCTTCTCAAACATGATGGGGGGCGTGTTGCGGTCGTCATGGTAGCGATGCGCTTCCTGTTGCATCATCCAAAGCCTGAGTGTGAAGCTGCCTGTATATGTTGGTTTAACGTGTTCATGAGTGCATTCACCTTGCTCTGTCTGGGCCTCTGCAGCAACAGGTGGTCCTTGTCTATCGCCGACCTAAGCCATCTGCTAGCTTCCTGCCTGAGCTTTCTGACCTTCTTGCTCTGATTTGCCCCACCTCTCCAGCTACCATCCTACTTGGTGACTTTAACATCCATGTTGATTGCAGAGATGCTCACGCTGCAGATTTCTTGTCACTACTGGACTGCTTTAATTTTACACAGCATGTTAACGGCCCCACTCATGCTAAAGGTCATACACTGGACCTGGTTTGCTCTACAGGTATAACTCCTACCCAGCTTCAAACTCTTGACCTGGCTATTTCTGATCACCTTGCTGTCACTTTCTCTATTTCTGCGCACACACGCAGGAAATGTGTTAAAAGGACCGTTGCATATCGTAAAATCAAACAAGTGTGCACATCAAAACTATCCTGTACCCTTGCAGGCCATCTTACCAGTGATCCCCCAAACTGCACAGTTGATGATTTGGTTAATCACTACAACCTAGCCCTGTCACGTAGCTTGGACTCTGTAGCCCCCCTCATTACTCGATCTGTATCATTCTCCTGTCCCGCTCCCTGGTTCACTGCTGAACTCTGCCGTATGAAGGCCACAGGGCGGAGGCTGGAGAGATACTATAAAAAATCTGGCCTCACTGTCCACCAGGAAGCCTACAACGACCATGTTAAGAGCTACAAAAATGCTCTGTCCTGTGCAAAAACTAACTACTACCCAACACTCATTGGCAACCAACAACATTAACCTAAACAGCTTTTTTCCACTATCAACCACCTACTTTGTCCACCTGACCCTCCTCAACCATCTGACGCTGCTGGCCTATGCTCTCCAGGTTCCTGGAATATTTCCAGAAAAAGGTTGAAACCATCCACCAGCAATTGCAACTGTCCAGCTCCTCCCACCCAACTATACCGTTGCTGGACATGAACTCTTCAAATGTCTCCACATCGCAGGACTGCCTCTCCTCTTTCTCCCTGCTTAATACAGCTCAAGTTCTTGAGCTAGTATCAAAAGCTAAGGCCTCGACTAGCAAACAGGATCCAATGCCGACTGCCTTGGTCAAGGCGTGTCTTCCAACTCTATGTCCCACACTGGTCAACATCATCAACACCTCGCTGTCTTATGGGGTGGTCCCCACCAAGTTTAAAACTGCGGCGGTGATCCCTACACTCAAAAAACTTGGCCTGGACCCGGATGATCCAAATCACTATCGCCCAATCTCCAACCTACCTTTTATATGCAAGTTACTGGAAAGAGCTGTGGCAGCCCAACTCAACCATCATATGCTACATCACAACCTCTACGAGCCATTTCAATCTGGCTTCCGGACACATCATAGCACAGAAACTGCCCTCATCAAAATCACAAATGACCTTCTCATGGCGGCTGACTCTGGCCATGTCGGCATCTTAATTCTCCTCAACCTCTCTGCAGCCTTCGACACAGTCTCCCACTCCATTCTTCTCACTTGCCTCTCTGAACTCATTGGCCTCACTGGTACTGTGTATTCTTGGTTTCGATCCTATCTCACCAACAGGCAACAATACATCACCCTTAAGGTCTTAAGTCTCACATGGAGTGCCTCAAGGATCGGTGCTTGGTCCGCTACTATTCAACATCTACATGCTACCACTTGGGATGATCATCCGGAAACATGGACTCCTCTTCCACTGCTACGCGGATAATACCCAGCTCTACATCAGCACTAAACCATCTACCCCCCTTCCACCAGTGCCACTCATCAACTGCCTGAAGGACATCAAGAACTGGTTGGACAGTAACCTCCTCAAACTCAATAACAACAAAACGGAACTCATGGTGTTTGCCCCACAGTCACTTCTCAAAAAGGTTGGTGACATCACATTGGATATGGATGGCTGCTCAATCTCTGCATCCCCTCAAGTACGCAACATGGGTGTCATCATGGACTCCACCCTTTCCTTCCAACAGCACATCAAAAACACTACTAAAACGGCCTTCTACCATCTCAAGAACATTTCCAGACTTCGACAGTGGCTTTCCAATTCTGTAGCTGAGACCCTCATCCACTCCTTCATCACCTCCCGACTTGACTACTGCAGCGGTATCCTTTTTGGTCTGCCTAGCAAGTCTACTGACAGACTTCAGTATGTCCAGAACTCTGCGGCTAGGATGCTCACCCACACAAAACTTGGACTTCACATCACTCCCATCCTGAAGAAACTCCAGTGGCTACCAATTAAGTCCCGGATCAAATATAAAATTCTCCTACTGACATACAAATCTCTCCATGGACCTGCACCTCAGTACCTAACAGATCTGCTCCACCCATACACTCAGTCACGGTCCCTGCGGTCCTCTGACAAGGACCTGCTTGCTGTCCCTAAAACCAGGCTCGGGACATTTGGTGACAGAGCCTTCTGTGTCAGTGCACCATCACTCTGGAACAAGCTTCCTCTTGTTATTCGCTCTGCCTCCTCTATTATTACCTTTAAAACCCAGCTAAAAACATACCTCTTCACTGAGGCGTATGGAGTTTAATCTCTCCTGGCCTCACACCCTCACCTCTTAACCCCCCCCTTGTTTGTTAAGCGTCCTTGGGTTTGTGAAAGGCGCTATAAAAGTCAAAGTTGTTATTATTATTATCTTACACCCTGCTGTTATGTGCTGTACTGTCTCAGGGGCATCCCTGCACAGTCTGCACCTGGGGTCCTGCCTGGTGTGGTAGACCCCGGCCTCTATTGATCCTGTACTGGGGTCCTGCCTGGTGTGTAGACCCCGGCCTCTATTGATCCTGTACTGGGGTCCTGCCTGGTGTGGTAGACCCCGGCCTCTATTGATCCTGTACTGGGGTCCTGCCTGGTGTGGTAGACCCCGGCCTCTATTGATCCTGTACTGAGTGCCTGTTCTTGTGCTGCCATGGTTACGGCCTCTGTGCTGTCCTTCAGTCCAGCCTTTTCTAGCCACTGGTAGGATTTCTTGATATCAGCCACTTCTTCTATTTGTCTGTGGTACACGCCGTGCAGCGGCTTGTCCCTCCATGACGGTTCTTCATCTTCCTTGTCCTCACCATCGGGTTTCTGCTGCCTGAGGTATTCACTAAGTCCTTCATCTTTGGGGGCCATCTTTCTGATGTACTCCTGGATCTTCGTCGTTTCATCCTGGACAGTGGCCTTGGCCTCCCTCGCTATATAAATATATATATATATATATATATACGTGTACACTGTATTTCTCAACGGGGTTTGAAGAGTTTTATCTGTTTTATTACTTTTTATATTTGGATTGTTGACTGTAATCTGGTTTTTCTAAGGGAGACAATTTTGACAAATGTGTCCGGGACAACGGATGAAAAATAGCCTTTTGTCTAATTCTGGTGCATTTCCAACGATGTTAATTAATGATCACTGTCCCTTAGAAATGAAACTACTAAAAGCTGGGAACATGTTTTAATGTGTGAAGATGTTTGGTGCTCTGCTTGTAGTTCCTGCTGACCAGAGGGCGCCATGTTACCACTGAACTACATTATTACCTAGAGCTCTGCTTGTAGTTCCTGCTGACGTCACCAGAGCCCCCTCCCCACACTCTGTGCTGTTAGTACTGTTACTGCAGTATCATCAATGGTAGGAAACTTGTCCAGCTCGTGTAATGAGTAGTCAGTGTCTACAGTCATTAAATCTTTCAGTAACGAGCATCAACAGCAGTCCTAATGTGCTTTTATTGTGAAAATCTGCTCCTGTTGCAGCCCAGGAAGCAGACAGGAAGGGCTCACCTGTGTCAGAGCGTCCTCTCCAGGTGGAGAGCGACCCTCTTCGTGTGTGTGTGTGTGTGTGTGTGTGTGTGTGTGTGTGTGTGTGTGTGTGTGTGTGTGTGTGTGTGTGTGTGTGTGTTATGGTGTGTGTGTGTGTGTCTGTGTTTGTGTGTGTGTGAATGTGAGATGTGTCATTTACAGCTGCCCCAGGTTCCAGTCCGGGTCCAGGGACCAGAGCATTCAGCTATCAGGTTCCTAACCAGGTCCAAGACCAGAGCGTGTGTGGCACCTGTGTTCTCTCCAGAGACCAGGTTTCAGCTTTCATTGTCCTTATACCAGGTTCCAGTCCGGGTCCAATGGACCAGAGCTCATCATTTCAAGCTCCTCACCCCAGGTTCCAGTCTGGGTCCAGGGACCAGAGCATTCAGCTATCAGGCTCCTCTCCTGTGGAACCAGGTTCCAGTCGGGTCCAGAGACCAGAGCGTTCAGCTATCAGGCACCTCTCCTGTGGAACCAGGTTCCAGTCTGGGTCCAGGGACCAGAGCGTTCAGCTATCAGGCTCCTCTCCTGTGGAACCAGGTTCCAGTCTGGGTCCAGGGACCAGAGCGTTAAATGTGGAGACAGTGTCTGCCTCCTGAACCAAAAGTCTCCACATTTAAGAGTAGGCTTAAGACTTTCCTTTTTGATAAAGCTTATAGTTAGTGCTGGCTCAGGAGAGTCCTGAACCATCCCTTAGTTACGTCGCTATAGGCCTAGACTGCTGGGGGACTTCCCATGATGCACTGAGCACCTCTCTCCTCCTCCTTCTCTCCATCTGTATGCAACCTCATCCCATTAATGCATGTTACTAACTCGACTTCTTCCCTTTCCCAGAGTCTTGCCCTCTCCTCTTTCCTCCTATCGCTTCCTGCAGGTGTTTCTGGCTCTGGATCTGTGGAGTCTGGATCTGTGGTGTCTGGATCTGTGGTGTCTGGATCTGTGGAGTCTGGATCTGTGGTGTCTGGATCTGTGGAGTCTGGATCTGTGGTGTCTGGATCTGTGGTGTCTGGATCCTGTGGTTGGATCTGTGAGTCTGGATCCGTGGTTGCCTCCATGTTCCTGCTCCACACCCTCTGCTACAGTTATTGTTCCTAGTCCTATTGCTATTACTGTTATTATCATTACGATTATTGTGATTAACTGTTATGCGTAACAGAATCGAGGACCCAAATGCAGACATGAGTCAGGAAGGCAGGAGAGAGTTGTTAACTGAGATTTATTAACAGGGAGTCCAACCGGGACTGGGATACAACGACACCAGGGAACAAACAAGTCCCAAATCCAAAGAGTCAAAAATACAAACGAGTCCGAAAGAACTCATGGGGAGAGCAACGACCTCAGGGAAAGATGCAGGACCAGGACCAGGAACAGGACCAAGAACAGGACCAGGACCAGGACCAGGACCAGCAGGAACAGGACCAGGAACAGGACCAGGAACAGGACCAGGAACAGGACCAGGACAAGGACCAGGAACAGGAACAGGACCAAGAACAGGAACAGGAACAGGACCAAGAACAGGAACAGGACCAGGACCAGGAACAGGACCAAGAACAGGAACAGGACCAGGAACAGGACCAGGACCAGGAACAGGATCAGGATCAGGCCAACAGCAAACAACACTCACAAACACACCAAACAGAAATAATGATTTGACCCAGGACAAGGACAGTACCAAGACTAAATCCAGAGGGTAACCAGGTAACGAGAAGCAGGTGACAAGAGGGCGGGAAAATACAGGAAGTAGAACTAAAGACAGAGACCAGACTTCAAAATAAAACAAGAAAGACCAAAACAAACTACAAAAAACGCAAGACAGGACAGAACCAGGCTAATTTATAAACACCAAACCATCACAATTAACATTACTATCATTACTACTAAGACCTGGGAGGTAAATAACCTCCCAGAGTCCGGTCTAGACCTGCTCTTTATGGAAAGACCTGGGACATAAATAACATCCCAGAGTCCGGTCTAGACCTGTACTTTATCTGCTTGTACTTCCTGCTGACGTCACCAGAGGGCACCATGTTACCACTGAACTACGTTCATCATTACCCAGAGCTCTGCTTGTAGTTCCTACTGACGTCACTAGATGGCGCTATGTCGCCATGACGTCACCCACCAGCTCAGAGATGAAAACAAACCGGGGACTTTGGATTGGTTGGAATCTGGTAAGGATGCTACAGGATTCCCCCTCCTCCTCACATACACACAAGCGTGCGTGCGTGCGTGCGTGTGTGCGTGTGTGTGTGTGTGTGTGTGTGTGTGTGTGTGTGTGTGTGTGTGTGTGTGTGTGTGTGTGTGTGTGTGTGTGTGTCATCATGGCCAGTCCACCTTAAATCGCTACTCGCTGCAGCACGTGACCATATTCCTGGAAAGTTCCTGGAATCGCTTCTTTGTGTTCATGCTGATGTCTCTGTTATCAGGAGGCTCGGTGGACCCGGTCTGGACCTGTACAGTAACAGTGGACCCGGTCTGGACCTGTACAGTAACAGTGGACCCGGTCTGGACCTGTACAGTAACAGTGGACCCGGTCTGGACCCAGCACGGTGACGGTGGACCCGGTCTGGACCCAGCACGGTGACGGTGGACCCCGGTCTGGACCCAGCACGGTGACGGTAGACCCGGTCTGGACCTGAACGGTATCGGAGGACCCGGTCTGGACTAAGCACGGTATCGGAGGACCCGGTCTGGACCTGAACGGTGACGGTGGACCCCGGTCTGGACCCAGCACGGTGACGGTGGACCCCGGTCTGGACCTGAACGGTGACGGTGGACCCGGTCTGGACCTGAACGGTATCGGAGGACCCGGTCTGGACCAAGCACGGTATCGGAGGACCCGGTCTGGACCTGAACGGTGACAGTGGAGCCCGGTCCGGACCCTGCACGGTGACGGTGGACCCGGTCTGGACCTGAACGGTAACGGAGGACCCGGTCTGGACCAAGCACAGCGGGGCGCCCTGTGCGGCTGATAATCGGACAGCTGCTCTCAGGTAAACAACACACACTAACCTGGTGCTGTCTCCCGGGTCGAAAACGGACAATAATCTGACATGTTCGTCCCTTCTTCAGACTTTTTTTTAGTTTCCACCAACACCACCTTACTACTTTTACTACATTTTGGAATTAATGGTCAATAACTCTCATTTATATAGAATTATACCTAATATTAGAGTTAAAAAAGCAGAAATTATGGATTATTTTGACTAATAGTTAAGATCAGAGGAATGAAAGAGCGTTGGAAGGAATCCAATCCATTTTTTATGGTAATTTGGTTAAAAAGAAACTCATATTTCAGATATAGACATTTATTAAAGGGTCAGATTAGACCCGGGGACACCGGGGGGGGTAAGTAACATTATGTGGTTTATTGCCCGTGTAACGGACCGGTTCAGCGGGGATGAGAAGCACCAGAGTCCGCGGACAGCACCTGTGTTATAACGTTAGTTAGAGATATTAATGAGTTGGTTTTTGTGAGCAGAATTTAAGAGTAAACTATAAAAAACAGGAGCAAATAGTTATTTTATCTGTTGACTCGTTAATATAGCAGCTAACCACTGAGTAGACGTAAAATTGGCAGAATGTTGAACGTAGTTTGGCGTAGCGTAACAATTAAGCCCGTTCCTCGCGCCACAAACCAACAGTGCGCCAAACTCAATGAATTATTTCAGCGATTTAAGGAAACATCTAATCTGCTGGAAAATGTGTCTTCATTTCGGTTCAGCTTGGTTTCTAATCCGCAGACCAGACGTGATTCAGAGAATGTGTGTGTATACACACAAAAGATCGATAGATTATCTAAAATATATCACCTTTTGCCCAATTCTAAATGTATAACGTTAACATCGGTTGTTTAAATCTGCTGTAAAATTAGTTTTTATTACAGTTCCGTCTTTATTTCTACAGACAAGAAGCAATACAGCTAGAATATAAAAGATATGAATCTAAAATATATCACCTGTAAAAATACACTTTAATGTTAACATCGCTTGTTGAAATCTGCTGTTTTTTTAGTTCTCATCTGAAACGGCATAACATTGTATTTGCTAATATATCTACATTAGATATATTGATGTGTTTACCCATGTAACAACGTGATGAGAGACACGAGACAGTAGTTCTGCTCCGTTTCTGAGGGAAGAACGGGAATAAACCAAATTACATTCATAATTCTAGCGATTTAACGTCTCCTCGGTGGTTAGTTGGGTATGAATGTGTCTGAAAATAAAATAATAAAACTCTTCTGTTGTTTACAGTCCACTCTTCCACTCGGCCCACGGGAAACAACTCTTATACACTTTATATTCTTCTAATCTTATTATATATACTTTATATTCTTCTAATCTTATTATATATACTTTATATTCTCATAATCTTATTATATACACTTTATATTCTTCTAAATTTATTATATATACTTTATATTCTTATAATCTTATTATATATACTTTATATTCTTCTAATTTTATTATATATACTTTATATTCTTCTAATTTTATTATATATACTTTATATTCTTATAATCTTATTATATATTCTTTATATTCTTATTTGTAAAATGGAGACATCTCTCCCGTTACGCCTCGTTACATAAAGCATGACGTCCCCACGTGCAAACGTCTTCTTTATCGTTTCTTCTTAATTTCCACAAAGAAAATTAGCCATTTGGTATTTATTAAGTAATTAAATCTGTCAGTTGGTATTTATTAAGTAATTAATTCAATCTTTCATTTAATCTTTCCTCCTACCCAGAGGACCCGTCCTCCCCCAGAGGACCCGTCCTCCCCCAGAGGACCCGTCCTCCCCCAGAGGACCCCCCCCAGAGGCGGTCGGACCCCCCCAGATGACCTTCCAGTCCGCTGAGTCCACAGAAAGCAACCGAGCGACCGGCAAGCCGACGCCGACGCGGTGGAATCAGGCACGAGACCATCGCCGTAGCCATGAAGGACCTGAAGAACACACAGGTACTGGAGCACAGGAACATCTGTCCTGTAGGGGTAACATTACAGCTTG
The DNA here is from genome assembly GCA_026937815.1 of Etheostoma perlongum. NCBI lineage: Eukaryota > Metazoa > Chordata > Actinopteri > Perciformes > Percidae > Etheostoma > Etheostoma perlongum. The sequence goes on along the minus strand of CM049393.1, from coordinate 6,024,846 downwards.
TTTCTACCTGATGCTGAACATCTGTCCTGTAGGGTAACATTACAGCTTGTTTCTACCTGATGCTGAACATCTGTCCTGTAGGGTAACATTACAGCTTGTTTCTCCTGATGCTGAACACCTGTCCTGTAGGGTAACATTACAGCTTGTTTCTACCTGATGCTGAACATCTGTCCTGTAGGGTAACTTTACAGCTTGTTTCTCCCTGATGCTGAACATCTGTCCTGTAGGGTAACATTACAGCTTGTTTCTCCCTGATGCTGAACATCTGTCCTGTAGGGTAACATTACAGCTTGTTTCTCCTGATGCTGAACACCTGTCCTGTAGGGTAACATTACAGCTTGTTTCTCCTGATGCTGAACATCTGTCCTGTAGGGTAACATTACAGCTTGTTTCTCCCTGATGATGAACATCTGTCCTGTAGGGTAACATTACAACTTGTTTCTACCTGATGCTGAACATCTGTCCTGTAGGGTAACATTACAGCTTGTTTCTCCCTGATGCTGAACATCTGTCCTGTAGGGTAACATTACAGCTTGTTTCTCCTGATGCTGAACACCTGTCCTGTAGGGTAACATTACAGCTTGTTTCTCCTGATGCTGAACATCTGTCCTGTAGGGTAACATTACAGCTTGTTTCTCCCTGATGATGAACATCTGTCCTGTAGGGTAACATTACAGCTTGTTTCTCCTGATGCTGAACACCTGTCCTGTAGGGTAACATGCTGATGCTGAACATCTGTCCTGTAGGGTAACATTACAGCTTGTTTCTCCCTGATGATGAACATCTGTCCTGTAGGGTAACATTACAGCTTGTTTCTCCCTGATGATGAACATCTGTCCTGTAGGGTAACATTACAGCTTGTTTCTCCCTGATGCTGAACATCTGTCCTGTAGGGTAACATTACAGCTTGTTTCTACCTGATGCTGAACATCTGTCCTGTAGAGTTACATTACAGCTTGTTTCTCCCTGATGCTGAACATCTGTCAAGTAGGGTAACATTACAGCTTGTTTCTACCTGATGCTGAACATCTGTCCTGTAGGGTAACATTACAGCTTGTTTCTACCTGATGCTGAACATCTGTCCTGTGGGTTACATTACAGCTTGTTTCTACCTGATGCTGAACATCTGTCCTGTAGGGTAACATTACAGCTTGTTTCTCCCTGATGCTGAACATGTGTCCTGTAGGGTTACATTACAGCTTGTTTCTACCTGATGCTGAACATCTGTCCTGTAGGGTAACATTACAGCTTGTTTCTCCCTGTTTACAGCTTGTTTCCTTTGTCCCTCAGGCTGGTACTGGGGCAGTCTGACCGCCACCGAAGCGAAGGCGATCTTGCAGGACGCCCCTGAGGGGGCCTTCCTGGTGCGGGACAGCTCCCAGCGGGACTTCCTGTTCACCATCTCGGCCATGACGGCGGCCGGTGCCACCAACTTGCGGATCGAGTACCGGCACGGCACCTTCACGCTGGACTCGGTGGTCCTGGTGAAGCCCAGACTGAAGCGGTTCAGCAGCGTGGTGCGCCTGGTGGAGCACTACGTGCAGCTGTCCTGCGCCAGCGACAACGCCGTGGCCGTGGCGTCGGCATCGAACTCCCAGCCCAACGGCACGGTGCAGCTGCTGCTCACCCGGCCGGTGTACAGGGCGGCGCCGGCGCTGCAGCACCTGTGCCGCATCGCCATCAACCGGCGGACGCGGCGCGTGCAGGAGCTGCCGCTGCCCAGCAGGCTGAAGGACTACCTGACGGACTACGTCTACCATGTGTAGACCGGTGCCCCTTGGGACCAATCCCATCATGCACTGCTCCAATAGGACCTCAATCCCATCATGCACTGCTCCAATAGGACCTCTGCGGGGACGCGGCGAGGTCCCTGAGCGGTGGAGATGTAGCCCGGGTTCTTCCGGGTAACTCTGGATACTTCCGGTACTTATGGGGTACTTCTGGGGTACTTCTGGGGTACTTCTGGGCGTTAGCTGGTCACATGGTCTCCAGTTAGCGTTAGCTGGTCACATGGTCTCCAGTTAGCGTTAGCTGGTCACATGGTCTCTAACGGACCCTCACAGTGAGTCCTGCACGGATCACTAGGTTAGTCTGGCGGCTGTTTGCTGCGCGGCTCAGCGGCTAACGAGCCAGCTAACTGCTAACAGACACCACCGCAACCAATTAACAATACAAATCCTGTCATTATATATGTAATTTATAAGGTTTCTAGTGTCCGTGTATTGATGTCAGAGCGGCTGAAGTGTCAAAAAGCGTCCCTGTGCTCGGGGCGTGGCACATACGATCAGTCTGCATTCATGGCTCAATTCCAACAGTTTTTGTACATAAAGGGGCGGGACTTCCTGCCTGTCAGTCAGCAGACAGATAATAATGGTTGCATAACATGTGGTTCACAGCCAGAGTCAACATCAGTCAGTTTGTTGTTCAAAACCTTCAAACGGAGGCCTCTGATTGGCCGACGGCCGCCACATAAGGAGTTCACTCGGGCGAACGGGCGTTCCTTGTTTTCATCCCGCGCTCAAGGCCACAGCCGAAGGTTTTTCATTAATCAGAGAGTGAGTGTGTGTTGGACTTCGTCCCCCCTGCTGGGGGGGAGCACTCTGGACCTCTGGGCCAATCACAGCGCAGGAACACAAAGGCCCGCTCGGCGCCGCCGCGTCAGGGTTCAGCTGAGCCGTCTACACACGTCAACATGGTGGGGGTCAGGACCAGGGTGGGGTCAGGACCAGGATGGGGTCAGGACCAGGGTGGGGTCAGGACCAGGATGGGGTCAGGACCAGGGCGGGGTCAGGACCAGGGTGGGGTCAGGACCAGGATTACTAGGATTCTGCAGATTATTATTATCGAGTAAAGCAAAGGCAGCATGGTGGGTGTCAGGGTACCTGAAGCATCTTTCATTATATGTCAACAATCAACAACAACAACCACAACGTCAACAACCACAACGTCAACAACAACCACAACGTCAACAACAACCACAACGTCAACAACAACCACAACGTCAACAACAACCACAACAACAACAACAACCACAACGTCAACAACCACAACGTCAACCACAACAACAACCACATCAACAACCACAACAACAACAACAACAACCACATCAACAACCACAACAACAACAACAACCACATCAACAACCACAACAACAACCACATCAACAACCACAACAACAACAACAACCACATCAACAACCACAACAACGTCAACAACCACATCAACAACCACATCAACAACAACAACAACATAAACAACAACATCAACAACCCCAACGTCAACAACAACCACAACAACAACGTCAATAACAACAACAACAACAACCACATCAACAACCACAACAACAACCACATCAACAACCACAACAACAACAACAACAACCACATCAACAACCACAACAACAACAACAACCACAACGTCAACAACCACATCAACAACAACAACAACAACCACATCAACAACCACAAACAACAACAACAACAACCACATCAACAACCACAACAACAACAACAACAACCACATCAACAACCACAACAACAACAACAACCACATCAACAACCACAACAACAACAACAACCACAACGTCAACAACCACATCAACAACAACAACAACAACCACATCAACAACCACAACAACAACAACAACAACCACATCAACAACCACAACAACAACAACAACCACATCAACAACCACAACAACAACAACAACCACAACAACGTCAACAACCACATCAACAACCACATCAACAACCACATCAACAACAACATCAACAACATAAACAACAACATCAACAACCCCAACGTCAACAACAACCACAACAACAACGTCAATAACAACAACAACAACGTCAACAACAATGTGACGTGAACACTTTTAAACTTCCTGCTGAGATTTTTGGGACTTTTCTAACTAAAATGCGTGGTTGTGACATCATACCGATACAGCGTATCTGATGCTGATAAATGAATGAATGAATTAATGAATAAATGTGTGTAAATGAACCAAAACGACGACTGTTGCCCGGCAGCGGTCGCTGCGTCTGATTTTAAGAAATATTTATTGATTTATTCCGTGAGATAAATACGTTTTATATGGTGCGTCGTCATGGTGATGTGCTTATTTTCATCCATTACACATCTTTTCACCGCCTGCACGCTCTGGTTGTTTGTATTGCGCGATATTGCAATCGGGGCCCATTTTTGTGAACCCTTGTGTTGTCCTTCGGGTCAAATTTGACCCGTTTTTAAAGTTTTTTACATCAGAAAAATGTTTTTTTTAGCCAAAATGCCCAAATATAACATGATGAACGTTTATGGAACCAGACCACGTTCTTTGGTGAAATGAACGATTACATTCAATGAACTTTGGGTGTTTAATTCAATTTCTTTCATTTGAAAGACCTGTTGAAATGGTTTTTAAAAGTGAGTTTCCTGGACGTAAACATCTCTGATCTTAACTATTATTTGTCAACATAATTAATAATTCCAGCCTTTTGAACTAAAAAGTTAGGTAAAATGTAAAATCAATTCGGTTTATTGACCATGAATTTAGTTTTAAAAAAGTGACAAAAGCATAAAAACTACAAAAACGTTGACTTCTGATCTGGATGGACATGGTTCCTGGTCCTGGACAACACAAGGGTTAAATGAAAAATAATGTCCAACCTTTGTGAATGAAGCACGGCGGGCGCTGCAGAGGCGTCCCGCCTCCCAGACTACAGAAAACATCTTTGGTTGGTACAATATCGGAATTATATCGCAATATCAGTCAAAATAATCGCAGTTAGATCATTTCCTCATATCGTGCATCCTGGAGATGCTTAAAAAACTAAAAAGTTGCAGTGTTGTAACTTCATTAATTAATGAAAACAAGGAAATAAGAGCAGGATAGTTCTCAAAACCCTCTCATTCCTCTGTACATATGTTTTTTATTTATACTGTTTATTGATCCCCAGTGGTGAAATTACAATGTACACTCTGTTAGTAATCACTACACACAGGCCTGAAATACACACACACACACACAACACAAGACCGGGTTAGAACTACAAGCTGCTATGAACATGACAGGTATTGCAGTAAAGTCGGCATATTTGACCCATCAGGTGGAAATACTTGAGGCTGAGAGGGTATCTGACACTGGTCTACAGTTACAGAAGAGGCACCAGGGCATTTAAGGGGTAATTAAGGGTTATCAAGGCATTTATTAATGTGTGCAGCATTTGAGTCCAAAAAACTAATTTCCCTAAGGGGACATAAAGCATTTCGCATTTTAAAAAAAAAAGAAAAAAATAACAATATGGGTGGATCTCCATTAAAAAAACTCCAGTTTTAGGTTTTTGTCTCTCCTCTGTTCATTCAAACACAAGCTAGGTTTAGAAATATGAGCCCATACGAAAATGTTGGATATTCTAGTAAATTCGGCATATAGTTGACCTATCAAGTCGGAATATATTTGATAAAAAACTTTAATTTTACCATTGGATCGCACTGTTTACCAGCTACTATCTACCGTGGTATGTAATGTTATTCCATGTGTTTATGTACGCCCAGAGTTAAATATTAGTCCCTAATAATGTCATAGTTCAGCTCTCATTAAATATTTAATTGTGCTGGAAACTATTGAGCCGGATCCCGTAGGTAAATCTGTCATTTTAGGATTCCTTGTTGGTTTTTAACTATAAACACCTAGTAAAAGAGACAATATTAACCTTACTGGCACCTTCTGGTTCTGGTGATGAATACGGGCTCAGACTGTCTGTTAGCTAACCTGCAGAAACAACACGAGGTTCTCAGTTGTAATTAGTGTTGTTTGATGTATTAGGGTATGCCAAAGTCAATATTCCCTGAAGGTTTGTTGGTTGAACTGGTCCTGTCCAACCCGAGACCATTCAGCCGAACTTCATTGAGAAATCTCGCGGTTTAAGGATTCATCTTAATCCGTTAACTATTAACACTTGATAGAAAAAATAGAACATGAGGCTGTCGGAAAGACGGGATTCTTGTAGTAAATTCGGAATTAATTTGATCAACCAAGTCACACTTTTTTAATACAGAACCTTAGTTTCAGCATGAGCTAACGCTGTTTGCTCGGCCGCACAAAGAGGTAGTCGGGACAAAAGTTGGGCTTTATTAAAAGAGATAGTGTTACCTGGTGTATTACATGCATGCCGAATTGAAGACTGCTTTATAACAATTCAGTAAATTAAAGTGGTTGCACCAAATTAGCAGATTTCCAGATGTAAACCTTTAATAGAAAACTGAGTGGTTAGCGTTAGTAAAACGTTGGTTCCGCTGGCGTGTTTCCAGTCGGACACAATAACAGTGAGCCAACGCTAACAAGTTCTCCGGGCTAGTAGCGACAAAAAGAACTAGTTTTCATAATGAATAACGTAGTTATTTGATTGTGAGTTAACTAGTGTTCACTGCCTGATGTGAGGCGAGTGCAGATGTGAGCTGCGCATGCGTCACTTTGCGAAAAAGTAGCATATAAGATGCTAACGAGAGACTTCTGTAGCGTCTGAGCTGGGTTGGACTGAGCTAACTAGGGTAAGGGGACCAGATTTCTCAGACTAAAACTTAAAACAGGGACACTAGACACTAGACCTAGAGCTGAGCCATATCTCTCCACCAGACTCCATGTAAATAATCAGTGATTTTTAGCGTGTATAGAGCAGCATATCTCCCACCAGACTCCATGTAAATAATCACTGATTTTAGCATGTATAGAGCAGCATATCTCCACCAGACTCCATGTAAATAATCACTACTTTTTAGCGTGTATAGAGCAGCATATCTCCACCAGACTCCATGTAAATAATCACTACTTTTAGCATATCTCCACCAGACTCCATGTAAATAATCACTACTTTTAGCGTGTATAGAGCAGCATATCTCCACCAGACTCCATGTAAATAATCACTACTTTTAGCGTGTATAGAGCAGCATATCTCACCAGACTCCATGTAAATAATCACTACTTTTTAGCGTGTATAGAGCAGCATATCTCCACCAGACTCCATGTAAATAATCAGTGATTTTTCCAGCTCCATGTAAAATAATCACTACTTTTAGTATAGAGCAGCATATCTCCACCAGACTCCATGTAAATAATCAGTGATTTTAGCATGTATAGAGCAGCATATCTCCACCAGACTCCAAAATAATCAGTGATTTTAGCATGGTAAAATACGGCTTTTCTAAAACATCTCTGAGCTCTGAGCAGCGCTGCTCGATCGGCTCCGTTTGGTCAGAGTTTTCTTTCTTTCATTCCAGTACCGGGTCTGTCAGTCACAGTGAAAACCGGGGACAGATCCAGCAGATCCAGGGGGACAGGTCACCAAAATCGGGGACTGTCTGGTCACCCCTAAACTAGTGCTTTGCAGAAGTGGTCCCGGACACATGGACCCGGCCCACAAGGCCCTGCTGCGGACGCACCGGCTGGAGCTGTCCTGCCAGCTGCTGGTCAGCGACGCCATCGTGCCGTTCCTGTACCAGGAGGGCGTCCTGACGGAGGCCCACGTGGAGGCCATCGAGGCCCAGCCCACCAACCAACAGAGGAGCCTGAAGCTGCTGGAGCTGCTGCCGAGCCGGGCCGCGCGCCTTCCCCGCCTTCCTGCGCTCTCTGGAGGACTTCAGCTGGGTCGAGACCAGCTGCTGCTGGAGGCTAGAGGCCGACCGGACCGGACCCGGACCGGGTGAGATCAGCAGCTAGAGACCGGAGCTGGACACACATATACACACATACATACACATGCACACACATACATACTCACACAAACACACACACACACACTCAGACACACACACACACACACACAGACAAGAGAGGAAGAGAAAAAAATAGAATAATCTACAAATAGAATAAAAGATGCAGTTTTGGTGGTAAACTCTAAATAAATAGTACTTAAATAGGATAAAAGGTTTTAGTTCCGTCACTTACAGAATTTTTGTCAAGGATTTGGGGCACTTTTCTAGTTTTTGGCACTTTTTCAAGCTGGTATTTGTCGGTGTGAGCTGATTAAGTCTGAAGTTATAAACAAACAGGAGGGGGGGCATCACTTCCTGTGTCACAGTGACCTGAAAAGAATAAACACTGATTGCAACATTACACACATCGAACCCACTAGACTCCATGTAAATACAGGAATTAAAGTCAGCATATCTCCAACAGAACCTACGCTAACGACTCCATGTAAGGAAGATCCTTTTAGTTTAACATGAAAACAGCCCGACATCACCAAAACCTTAGTGTGTAACCCCACCAGACTCCATGTAAATAATCACTACTTTTAGCGTGTATAGAGCAGCATATCTCCACCAGACTCCATGTAAATAATCACTACTTAGCATGTATAGAGCAGCATATCTCCACCAGACTCCATGTAAATAATCACTACTTTTAGCGTGTATAGAGCAGCAAATCTCCACCAGACTCCATGTAAATAATCACTACTTTTAGCATGTATAGAGCAGCAAATCTCCACCAGACTCCATGTAAATAATCACTACTTTTAGCATGTATAGAGCAGCATATCTCCACCAGACTCCATGTAAATAATCACTACTTTTTAGCGGTATAGAGCAGCATATCTCCACCAGACTCCATGTAAATAATCACTACTTTTAGCATGTATAGAGCAGCATATCTCCACCAGACTCCATGTAAATAATCACTACTTTTAGCATGTATAGAGCAGCAAATCTCCACCAGACTCCATGTAAATAATCACTACTTTTAGCATGTATAGAGCAGCATATCTCCACCAGACTCCATGTAAATAATCACTACTTTTAGCATGTATAGAGCAGCAAATCTCCACCAGACTCCATGTAAATAATCACTACTTTTAGCATGTATAGAGCAGCATATCTCCACCAGACTCCATGTAAATAATCACTACTTTTAGCGTGTATAGAGCAGCATATCTCCACCAGACTCCATGTAAATAATCTCTACTTTCATTAATTTTGGGGCGTCTTATTCAATTTTATAGCATTGTAAAAACAAATGGAAGTGTTTTTGAAATAGTATTGAGTAAAGTTGACATATTCCAGTCTGATTATCATCAACATCCATTCCTTTAATTTTAGTCTCAATAATTCCTAATTTCTGCTTTTCTAACTCAAACATTAGGCATAATTTCCTATAAATGAGGTTTATTGACCATAAAATCCAAAAATAACTGTAAAACTAAAGTTAATAAGTTAGTGTGACGTAGTGTTGAAAACAAAAAAGCATCAAAAGTGTTGATAAAAAGGACAAAAACGTGAGAAAAAGTTAAAACATTGATAAAAAGCATCAACAGAAGTGTTGATTTTCTATTTTAACAGGAAGACAACACGAGGGTTAAAGGGTAACTACCATTATCAGCCTAGACTTATTATTAGATATTATTATACACTGTGTGTATATAGTATGTATATAGTACTATATACTGTGTGTATATAGTATGTATATAGTACTATATACTGTGTTTTGTCAACATTATGGATTTGACCCGAGGACAACACGAGGGTTAAAGTCTGCATCGGTCCCCCAGAGGAGATATTAAATGTCCCCTGTCGTCTCTGCAGACGCGCGGCGGCTTCCCGACTCGGTTCTGCAGAGAGTCCCCTCGGACCAGGACCTGTCCCGCCTGGCGGCGCGGCTGGGCTCAGCATGGGACGCGGTCCTGATGGATCTGGGTCTGTCTGCGGAGGACCTGTTCCGGTGCCGGTCCGATAACCCGCTCAGCACCCGCGGCGCGGTCCTGGCCGGTCTGGTCCAGTGGAGACGCCGCGAAGGCCGCGGGGCCACGGTCCAGAGACTGCTGCAGAGTCTGCAGGTGGCAGACGTCCATCCGTCTGTCCTGGAGGACGTCCTCATGTCCTGATGTCCTCACATCCTGGAGGACGTCCTCATGTCCCGACGTCCTGACGTCCTCACATCCTGGAGGACGTCCTCATGTCCCGACGTCCTCACATCCTGGAGGACGTCCTCATGTCCCGACGTCCTCAAGTCCTGGAGGACGTCCTCACGTCCTGACGTCCTCACATCCTGGAGGACGTCCTCATGTCCTGACGTCCTCACATCCTGGAGGATGTCCTCATGTCCCGACATCCTCAAGTCCTGGAGGACGTCCTCACGTCCTGACGTCCTCATGTCCTGACGTCCTCACATCCTGGAGGACGTCCTCATGTCCCGACGTCCTCAAGTCCTGGAGGACGTCCTCACGTCCTGACGTCCTCACATCCTGGAGGGACGTCCTTTATGTCCTGAGCCTCACATCCTGGAGGGCGTCCTCATGTCCCGACGTCCTCAAGTCCTGGAGGCCGTCCTCACATCCTGGAGGACGTCCTCATGTCCTGACGTCCTCACATCCTGGAGGACGTCCTCATGTCCCGACGTCCTCAAGTCCTGGAGGACGTCCTCACGTCCTGACGTCCTCACATCCTGGAGGACGTCCTCACGTCCTGGAGGACGTCCTCATGTTCTGATGTCCTCAAGTCCAGGAGGACGCCCTCACATCTGACGCCCTCATGTTCTGAAGGGCGTCCTGGAGGTCGTCCTCACACACCTGGACTGCACTGACAGCTTTGACTGATAATTTATGGTTAATGTCCTCTTACAGCCGATTCTTCATCTTCATCTTATTATTAATATTACTGTTATTGATATCTCTTTACTGTCGTCTTTACTGTCTTCTTTATTGTCTTCTTTATTGTCTTCTTTACTGTCTTCTTTACTGTCTTCTCACTGAAACGGATGCTGGAAGTTTCAGTTTCCTTGCTGGAGTCATCCCAAAAGGATTAATAAGAGAAGTCAAAGTCTCACGCCCTCCAGGACATGAGGACGACATAGTTACTTTAGATATATATATATATATATATATATATATATATATATATATATATATATACTGTATACACAGGTGATACGCAGGTATTGGCAGTAGGACGCTCCAGGGTTTCCTCTTAAGACCGTTGACACGTAGCATCATACTTTCATAATGTTTTTGATATATAATAACAGTCGTAGATTTCACCCGTAAGGAGTCAGAATGCAGGAAAAGGAGTCCCCCCCCCCCTCCGTGTGTGTGCGTGTGTGTGTGTGTGTGTGTGTGTGAGAGACTGTGTGTGTGAGACTGTGTGTGTGTGTGTGTGTGTGTGAGAGAGACTGTGTGTGACTGTGTGTGACTGTGTGTGTGTGTGTGTGTGTGTGAGAGACTGTGTGTGACTGTGTGTGACTGTGTGTGTGTGTGTGTGTGTGTGTGTGTGTGTGTGAGAGAGAGACTGTGTGACTGTGTGTGTGTGTGTGTGTGTGTGTGTGTGTGTGAGAGAGACTGTGTGTGTGTGTGTGTGTGTGTGTGTGTGTGTGAGAGAGAGACTGTGTGTGACTGTGTGTGTGTGTGTGTGTGTGTGTGTGTGTGTGAGAGAGAGACTGTGTGTGTGACTGTGTATGTGTGTGTGTGTGTGTGTGTGTGTGTGTGTGTGTGTGTGTGTGTGTGTGTGTGTGTGTGTTTCTCAGAAAGCAGCTTTTTCTCACCACTTCCAGGAAAACTTCCAGAAGGTATTTGCAGACTGCTCGGGGGGGTCAACACGGGGGACTGACTGACTATTAACAGTACTATTAATAATAATAGTATTAATATTAATAGTAGTATTAATAGTACTCTACGGTTTTCTCTCAGTTTTCTTCTTCTGCAGATTGTTTTTCTCTCCGATCGTCTGCAGCCTCACTTCCCAGAATCCATCTGGCTTCCTGGTAAACCCTCAGCTGTGTGTGTGTGTGTGTGTGTGTGTGTGTGTGTGTGTGTGTGTGTGTGTGTGTGTGTGTGTGTGTGTGTGTGTGTGTGTGTGTGTGTGTGTGTGTGTGTGTGTGTGTGTGTGTGTGTGTGTGTGTGTGTGTGTGTGTGTGTGTGTGTGTGTGTGTGTGTGTGTGTGTGTGTGTGTGTGTGAGAGAGAGAGAGGTGGGGGGCTTTCTGAATCCATTTAAGGTGGAATTATCCCTGAAAGTAAAACTTCATGCCCCCCCACCCCCTCCCTCCCCCCATGAGGGGGGTGACCCTAACCCTTTTTTAACCTTTCAGGGCTTGATTGACACTTTTTAACCTTTTGATAGTTTTTGGTGTTTTAATATGTAAACAGTCTCCTTTTTTGAAAGGATGTGATTGGTCCTCTGGCCAGCAGAGGGCGGGACAAGGACAGTAGACAATATTCAACCGTTTCATTCAGCTGTTTCTTCTTTTCTTTCTTTCTTTATTTTGTACAACTTGTCTTTTCTGTATGTACACGGAGTTTGAGCTCCCTCCAAAGATTCTCTATTGGGTTCAGGTCTGGAGACTGGCTAGGCCCCCCCAGAACCTTGATCTACTTCTTCCAGAGCCCTCCTTGGTTCTCCTGGCTGTGTGTGCTTGGTCATTGTCATGTTGGAAGACCCAGCCTCGACCCATCTTCAATGCTCTAACTGAGGGAAGGAGGTTGTTCCCCAAAATCTCCAATACATGGCCCCGGTCCTCCTCTCCTTAATACAGTGCAGTCGCCCTGTCCCATGTGCAGAAAAACACCCCCAAAGCATGATGCTACCCCCCCATGCTTCACAGTAGGGATGGTGTTCTTGGGATGGTCCTCATCATTCTTCTTCCTCCAAACACGGTTAGTGGAATTATGACCAAAAAGTTCTATTTTGGTCTCATCTGACCACATGACTTTCTCCCATGACTCCTCTGGATCATCCAAATGGTCATTGGCAAACTTAAGACGGGCCTTGACATGTGCTGGTTTAAGCAGGGGAACCTTCCGTGCCATGCATGATTTCAAACCATGACATCTTAGTGTATTACCAACAGTAACCTTGGAAACGGTGGTCCCAGCTCTTTTCAGGTCATGGACCAGCTCCTCCCGTGTAGTTCTGGGTTGATTTCTCACCTTTCTTAGGATCATTGAGACCCCACGAGGTGAGATCTTGCATGGAGCCCCAGTACGAGGGAGATGGACAGTCATGTTTAGCTTCTTCCATTTTCTAATGATTGCTCCAACAGTGGACCTTTTTTTTTCACCAAGCTGCTTGGACATGTCCCCGTAGCCCTTTCCAGCCTTGTGGAGGTGGACAATTTAGTCTCTAGTGTCTTTGGACAGCTCTTTGGTCTTGGCCATGTTAGTAGTGTGATTCTTACTGATTGTATGGGGTGGACAGGTGTCTTTATGCAGCTAACGACCTCAAACAGGTGCATCTAATTTAGGATAATAAATGGAGTGGAGGTGGACATTTTGAAGACAGACTAACAGGTCTTTGAGGGTCAGAATTCTAGCTGATAGACAGGTGTTCAAATACTTATTTGCAGCTGTATCATACAAATAAATAGTTAAAAAATCATACATTGTGATTTCTGGATGTTTTTTTTAGATTATGTCTCTCACAGTGGACATGCACCTACGAGGACAATTTCAGACCCCTCCATGATTTCTAAGTGGGAGAACTTGCAAAATAGCAGCGTGTTCAAATACTTATTTTACTCTCCGTATATATGGAGATAGAGAGATAGATATTTATTGATCCCAATAAAATAGTAAATTCTAGTGTTCCAGCAGCAAAATCAGTCACACAGCACAGAATATAAATATAATGAAATACTAGGATACAATATACATGAAATAATACTAGGATACTATATACATACATACAATATACACGGAATACTAGTATACAATATACATGAAGTAATAATAGGATAAAATACAAGAACTAATATTTGAATATATACAAAAATACCAAAACCACAGATTAGTCGACTAATCTAGTTTTTAGGGATGTGTAAAGACTGCATGATGCTGGGGGGCTCGTGCAGTGAAAATGTCAAAAATAACCAAAAGTTGTAAAACAACAAACACAAAAAGCATCTTAAAACGGCAAAAATGTCAAAAAGGCTCAAAAACGGACCAAAACTTCGGGAAAATTTTACGCAACAAAATAAATAGGCCTAGCGAATAAAGCGACCATGTGTGCAGCGTGTGATTGGAGCAGTTTTCAGTGATAGTGATTTAGTGAGGTCTGGGGGGGTTAGTGAGGACTGCATGATGCTGGGGGGGTTAGTGAGGTCTGCATGATGCTGGGGGGGTTAGTGAGGACTGCATGATGCTGGGGGGGGTCTGGGCGGGGCCACGCCGCGCAGCAGCAGCAGCAGCAGCAGCTCCATCCCCGCCGACCGACACCGACCCTCTGCTCGTCTCCAGGCCGAGGCGTGCACGCCCGAGCCCGGCCTGATCCCTCTCAATCCCCCGCTGAAAACCTCCCGGAAACACATCCTAAAAACAGCAATGAAGAAGAAGATGCTGGTGGCGGGGGGGTGCAGTTAGACCTGCGGAGCGGAAGCAGTCCGCCGCGGACCCGATGCTGCGGAGGAGTCGCCATTGTTTGGATGCGCAGCAGCCCGAGAGGAGAAGGAAAAGCCCGCAGCTTCGAGGCACGGTTCGACCCGCACACATCATGCTTTCGCCGCTGCTTCTCGCGGTGTGTCTGCACTGCTTTACCCAGGTAAGGACGCCCTTTCCCGGCTACATATTGAGTGATTGTTGGTGATTGTCGGCGGCTGCTGCCGCCTGTCTGCGGGTGAAGACGGCACCCAGGCTCTGCAGCCTGCGTGGCTTTGTGTTGTGGAAACCCGGCAGATAAAATGGATGTTAAGTTATATAAAGGGGGGTATGATGCATGATGGTTGGAGTGCGGGTCGGTGCCGGGTTAGACGGGAGACGGACGGTTTGTGAGGCAGCCAGCAGCTCGTTTTTCTTCTGCAGAACAGAAAAGTGGGTCAGTCGGTGAAGCCTATCTGAGTCCTGCATGTCTGTCAGCATCACTGAGGATCACACACACACACACACACACACACACACACACACACACACACACACACACACACACACACAATCAGAAGCCCCCTCATCTGTCTGCAGAATAACATCCATGTGATGTGTTTCTGCTGCTTCTGTATCTGTACTTCATTCAGCCTCTTCCTCTCATGTTGAACAACTCATTTGTGTATATTTGTGTCTGTATTTAGTGTTTTTGTCAGCATGTATACCGAGGGAAATCCTACGTGGTAAAACATCTTTTCACAGTTTTATTATGAAGTAGCATGTGACGGAGCAATCATCATCATCATGACTGCGCAAACATACACGCTGACTTTGTTAAAGGGCCCGCATTATGAAAATATATCTCTTTTTTCTGGTGTTCCCCCTCTCATTCCCCTGCTGCTCTTTTATAATGACATACAATGAGTAGTTCTCATAATGATCTACATGTGGTCTGTTGCTGATTTTAACAGACTGTAGATGATCTGGTCCTATTTAATAAATTATAGAGTGGTCTAGACCTGCTCTATCTGTAAAGTGTCTCGAGATAACTCAAACAGCCCCAGTTCTCGACCCTGTAACATGGACACCGAGCCCTGATGCTCGTAGGACGACATCATGAGCGTGAGTCGTCTGTGATGCGGCTGTGAGAAGGTTTTTATTACCACCACATGAGCTCATTAACGCTCGCAGGCTGCTGCACGCCCCCCCGCCCCGCCCCCTGGGGTCCAACCTCCAACATCAGATCTCTGATAATGAGACATTATCATAATGAATCAATTCGCTGGGCACACCTGGTGAACTTCAGCTTCAGAGATGATGGGGGACGTCTGGGAGAACCCGCTCACATCAACCAGTATTTATAGTTATTGTTTAAAGTGTCAGGTTGATGCTGCCTGATGCTACGCTAACGCTAACGCTGCTGCATTAGAGAACAACATCCTCTCAACATAGGCAATGGCGAGGGGACGCGGGCGAGGGGACGAGGGCGAGGGGACGATAGGATGCAGAGACGACAGGACGAATGCGACAGGTTTCGGGCGACGTAGACGATGCTGGCGAGATGAAGGTGGTTTTAATCCTTAGTTTTGTCTTTTGTCTCTCAACACTGTTGATTGAGATAAATAAATGCGACCGGTTGTAGGACAGGATCCAGGAGCGTCATGTAGACGTCTTCGGTGCCAGGCGAACCCAAACGAACCACATCAGACCTCCAGGGGTGAACTGGTCAGGTGACCTAACCCAAGTCTTTTACAGTGAATGGACACTTCCTGTTGTCTCCTTAGACTCAGTCTGCAGAGGAAACGCAGTCGGTCTACCAGAGGAACAGGAAGTCAGATGGAGGTCTTGGTAGCTGCTGATGAGTAATCTGAAAGGCTGAAGAGAGAGGGAAAGCATCTGAGCTTCATGCTGAAAAGGAAGCCAGACAGCTTCACGGCTGCCAGCTCTGGGGGTCTGCCATGTTGGAGACCATCAGTCCTTTCTGTGTGCCAGGCAGGACAATGAGCCCAAACGGGTCGTTAAGGGGAACCATCCCAGAGACGGGACACTCTGTATACTGAGGGACAAATCCAGCAGATCAGGAGCAACTCAGAAAACCCCAAAACCAGAAGATAACAGGCATTCAGCTCTGGGTTTGGGACTCAGACCATAAAAAAACCTGAAGATAACAGGCTTTCCTCTGGGTTTGGGACTCAGACCAGGACCTCATACCAGCGCTGCCAAAACCTGAAGATAAAAGGCTTTCCTCTGGGTTTGGGACTCAGACCAGGACCTCCTTACCAGCGCAGCAAAACCTAAAGATAAAAGGCTTTCCTCTGGGTTTGGGACTCAGACCAGGACCTCATACCAACGCTGCCAAAACCTGAAGATAAAAGGCTTTCCTTTGGGTTTGGGACTCAGACCAGGACCTCGCTCCAACGCTGCCAAAACCTAAAGATAAAAGGCTTTCCTCTGGGTTTGGGACTCAGGCCAGACCTCATACCAACGCTGCAAAACCTGAAGATAAAGTTTCCTTTTGGGTTTGGGACTCAGACCAGGACCTCAGTAATCAGTAGGTGACCCCAGAAAGCGGATGAGTTTAAAGTGCGCCTTCATTAAATTAACCTCAGTAATCAGTAGGTGACCTAGATTGTTTTAAAGGGCCCATATTGTTATTAAGGTTCCATATTATTATTAAGCCCCTTTATTGTTATTAAAAGGCCCATATTATTCTTTTTGCAAAGGGCCCATATTTGTTGTTAAAGGGCCCATATTATTATTATTATTATTATTATTATTAAAGAGCCCATATTATTGTTAAGGGCCCTTATTATTATTATTATTAAAGGGCCCATAGTATTATTATTATTATTATTTTTAAGGGCCCTTGTGTGAAGAACAGTCTCTGTGTAATGAACACTTGA
>CM049393.1:5952220-6007109 GCA_026937815.1 Etheostoma perlongum | reverse complement strand
ACCTACACCCAATAGAGAATCTTTGGAGGGAGCTCCTAACTCGTGTACATACAGAAAACAAGGTGTACAAAATAAAAGAAAGAAAGAAAAGAAGAAACAGCTGAATGAAACGGTTGAATATTGTCTACTGTCCTTCTCCTGCCTCTGCTGGCCAGAGGACCAATCGCATCCTTTTCAAAAAGGAGACTGTTTACATATTAAAACACCAAAACTATCAAAGGTTAAAAAGTGTCAATCAAGCCCTGAAGGTTAAAAAGGGTTAGGTCACCCCCCCTCATGGGGGGGAGGGAGGTGGGGGGGCATGAAGTTTTACTTTCAGGGATAATTCCACTTAAATGGATTCAGAAAGCCCCCCCCCCCCACACTCACACACACACACACACACACACACACACACACACACACACACACACACACACACACACACACACACACACACACACACACACACACACAGCTGAGGGTTTACCAGGAAGCAGATGGATTCTGGGAAGTGAGGCTGCAGCCGATCGGAGAGAAAAACAATCTGCAGAAGAAAACTGAGAGAAAACCGTAGAGTACTATTATTACTACTATTAATATTAATACTACTATTATTAATAGTATTAATATTAATACTATTATTAATACTATTAATATTAATACTATTATTATTAAAGTATTAATAATAATACTATTATTATTATTAATACTATTAATATTAATACTATTATTATTAATACTATTAATATTAATACTATTATTATTAATAGTATTAATAATAATACTATTATTATTATTAATACTATTAATATTAATACTATTATTATTAATAGTATTAATATTAATATTATTATTAATAGTATTATTATTAATACTATTATTATTAATAGTATTAATATTAATACTATTATTATTAATAGTATTAATAGTCAGTCAGTCCCCCGTGTTGACCCCCCCCCCCCCCCCCAAGCAGTCTGCAAATACCTTCTGGAAGTTTTCCTGGAAGTGGTGAGAAAAGCTGCTTTCTGAGAAACACACACACACATACACACACACACACACACACACACACACACAGTCACACACACACAGTCACACACACACAGTCACACACACACACACAGTCACACACACACACACACAGTCACACACACACACACACACACAGTCACACACACACACACACGTACACACACACTCGCACACACGCACACACAGAGGAAGACACACACACACGCACACACGCACACACACACACACACACACAGTCACACACAGTCACACACACACACACAGTCACACACACACACACACACACACACACACAGTCACACACACACACACACGTACACACACACTCGCACACACGCACACACACAGAGGAAGACACACACACACGCACACACGCACACACGCACACACACACACACAGTCACACACAGTCACACACACACACACAGTCACACACACACACACAGTCACACACACACACACACACACAGTCACACACACACACACACACACAGTCTCACACACACACACACACACACACGCACACACACACTCACACACACGCACACACACAGAGGAAGACACACACACACACACACACACACACACACGCACACGCACACGCACACACACACACGGAGGGGGGGACTCCTTTTCCTGCATTCTGACTCCTTACGGGTGAAATCTCTTTATTTAACGAACGCAAACACTAAAACAGACGACTGTTATTATATATATCAAAAACATTATGAAAGATAATGCTACGTGTCAACGGTCTTAAGAGGAAACCCTGGGGCGTCCTTACTGCCAATACCTGCGTATCACCTGTGTATACAGTATATATATATATATATATATATATATATATATATATATATATATATATATATATATATATATATAATATATCTATAACTATGCGTCCTCATGTCCTGGAGGACGTGAGACTTTGACTTCTCTTATTAATCCTTTTGGGATGACTCCAGCAAAGGAAACTGAAACTTCCAGCATCCGTTTCAGTGAAGACAGTAAAAGAAGACAGTAAAGAAGACAGTAAAGAAGACAATAAAAGACAATAAAGAAGACAGTAAAGGCGACAGTAAAGAGATATCAATAACAGTAATATTAATAATAAGATGAAGAAGAAGAATCGGCTGTAAGAGGACATTAACCATAAATTATCAGTCAAAGCTGTCAGTGCAGTCCAGGTGTGTGAGGGGCGACCTCCAGGGCGTCCTTCAGAACATGAGGACGTCAGGATGTGAGGCGTCCTCCTGGACTTGAGGACATCAGAACATGAGGGCGTCCTCCAGGGCGTGAGGGCGTCCTCCAGGATGTGAGGGCGTCAGGGGTGAGGGCGTCCTCCAGGACTTGAGGGGCGGGACATCGTCCTCCAGGATGTGAGGGCGTCAGGACATGAGGGCGTCCTCCAGGATGGAGGCGTCAGGGTGAGGCGCCCTCCAGGACTTGAGGACGGGACATGAGGGCGTCCTCCAGGATGTGAGGCGTCAGGACATGAGGGCGTCCTCCAGGATGTGAGGCGTCAGGGCGTGAGGCGTCCTCCAGGACTTGAGGCGTCGGGACATGAGGACGTCCTCCAGGATGTGAGGACGTCAGGACATGAGGCGTCCTCCAGGATGTGAGGCGTCAGGGCGTGACGTCCTCCAGGACTTGAGGGCATCCGGGACATGAGGCGTCCTCCAGGATGTGAGGACGTCCTCAGAGGACGCCCCTAATGGACATCAGGACATGAGGTCCTCCAGGACAGCGGATGGGCGTCTGCCACCTGCAGACTCTGCAGCAGTCTCTGGACCGTGGCCCCGACGGCCCAAGGGCGTCTCCACTGGACCAGACCGGCCAGGACCGCGCTGGTGCTGAGCGGGTTATCGGACCGGCACGGAACAGGTCCTCCGCAGACAGACCCAGATCCATCAGGACCGCGCCCCATGCTGAGCCCAGCCCGCCGCCAGGCGTGGGACAGGTCCTGGTCGAGGGACTCTCTGCAGAACCGAGTCGGGAAGCCGCCGGGCCTGCAGAGACGCTGACAGGGACATTTAATATCTCCTCTGGGGACCGATGCAGACTTTAACCCTCGTGTTGTCCTCGGGTCAAATCCATAATGTTGACAAAACACAGTATATAGTACTATATACATACTATATACACACAGTATATAGTACTATATACATACTATATACACACAGTATATAGTACTATATACATACTATATACACACAGTGTATAATAATATCTAATAATAAGTCTAGGCTGATAATGGTAGTTACCCTTTAACCCTCGTGTTGTCTTCCTGTTAAAATAGAAAATCAACACTTCTGTTGATGCTTTTTATCAATGTTTTAACTTTTTCTCACGTTTTTGTCCTTTTTATCAACACTTTTGATGCTTTTTTGTTTTCAACACTACGTCACACTAACTTATTAACTTTAGTTTTACAGTTATTTTTGGATTTTATGGTCAATAAACCTCATTTATAGGAAATTATACCTAATGTTTGAGTTAGAAAAGCAGAAATTAGGAATTATTGAGACTAAAATTAAAGGAATGGATGTTGATGATAATCACAGACTGGAATATGTCAACTTTTACTCAATACTATTTCAAAACACTTCCATTTGTTTTACAATGCTATAAAATTGAATAAGAGCGCCCCCAAAATTAATGAAAGTAGAGATTATTTACATGGAGTCTGGTGGAGATATGCTGCTCTATACACGCTAAAAGTAGTGATTATTTACATGGAGTCTGGTGGAGATATGTTGCTCTATACACGCTAAAAGTAGTGATTATTTACATGGAGTCTGGTGGAGATTGCTGCTCTATACATGCTAAAAGTAGTGATTATTTACATGGAGTCTGGTGGAGATATGCTGCTCTATACATGCTAAAAGTAGTGATTATTTACATGTGAGTCTGGTCTGGTGGAGATTTGCTGCTCTATACATGCTAAAAGTAGTGATTATTTTAGTCATGGAGATATGCTGCTCTATATACGCTCATGCCAAAAGTCTGGTGGAGATATGCTGCTCTATACATGCTAAAATTATTTACATAGTCTGGTGGAGATATGCTGCTCTATACATGCTAAAAGTAGTGATTATTTACATGGAGTCTGGTGGAGATATGGTGCTCTATACACGCTAAAAGTAGTGATTATTTACATGGAGTCTGGTGGAGATATGCTAAAAGTAGTGCTCTATACATGCTCTATACACACTAAAAGTAGTGATTATTTACATGGAGTCTGGTGGAGATTTGCTGCTCTATACATGCTAAAAGTAGTGATTATTTACATGGAGTCTGGTGGAGATATGCTGGTGCTAAAAGTAGTGATTATTTTGTCTGCTCTATACACGCTAAAAGTAGTGATTATTTACATGGAGTCTGGTGGAGATATGCTGCTCTATACATGCTAAAAGTAGTGATTATTTACATGGAGTCTGGTGGAGATATGCTGCTCTATATCTGCTAAAAGTAGTGATTATTTACATAGTCTGGTGGAGATATGCTGCTCTATACACTAAAAGTAGTGATTATTTACATGGATGGAGATATCTGGCTAAAAGTAGTGGTGGAGTTTGGTGCTCTATACATGCTGGTGATGGGTTTGGTGATGTCGGGCTGTTTCATGTTAAACTAAAAGGATCTTCCTCTTACGTTAGCGAGGGTTCTGTTGTGACTTTAATTCTCGGTATTTATTGGTCGATGTGTGTAATGTTGCAATCAGTGTTTATCTTTTCAGGTCACTGTGACACAGGAAGTGATGCCCCCCCTCCTGTTTGTTTATAACTTCAGACTTAATCAGCTCACACCGACAAATACCAGCTTGACAAAAGTGCCAAAAACTAGAAAAGTGCCCCAAAAAATCCTTGAAAAGGCGACAAAAATGTCCCAAATTGCCCAAAAAAACCTTGAAATTCTGTAAGTGACGGGAACTAAAACCTTTTATCCTATTTAAGTACTATTTATTTAGAGTTTACCACCAAAACTGCATCTTTTATTCTATTTGTAGATTATTCTATTTTTTCTCTCTCTCTTCCTCTGTGTGTCTGTCTGTGTGTGTGTGTGTGTGTGTGTGTGTGTTGTGTGTGAGTGTGTATGTGTGTGTGTATGTGTATGTATGTGTGTATATGTGTGTCCAGCTCCGGTCTCTAGCTGCTGATCTCACCTGTCGGTCCGGGTCCGGGTCCGGCCTCTAGCTCCAGCAGCAGCTGGTCTCGGACCCAGCTGAAGTCCTCCAGAGAGCGCAGGAAGGCGGGGAAGGCGCGCGGCCCGCGGCTCGGCAGCAGCTCCAGCAGCTTCAGGCTCCTCTGTTGGTTGGTGGGCTGGGCCTCGATGGCCTCCACGTGGGCCTCCGTCAGGACGCCCTCCTGGTACAGGAACGGCACGATGGCGTCGCTGACCAGCAGCTGGCGGGACAGCTCCAGCCGGTGCGTCCGCAGCAGGGCCTTGTGGGCCGGGTCCATGTGTCCGGGACCACTTCTGCAAAGCACACTAGTTTAGGGTGACCAGACAGTCCCCGATTTTGGTGACCTGTCCCCAGCTGGATCTGTCCCCGGTTTTCACTGTGACTGACCCCGGCTGGAATCTGAAAACTCTGACCAAACGGGTTTTCACTGTGACTGACAGCTAAAATCACCATGGTACTGGGAATGAACATGCTAAAATCACTGATTAAACGGAGTCTGGTGGAGATATGCTGCTCTATACACGCTAAAAGAGTGATTATTTTGGAGTCTGGTGGAATATGCTGCTCTATACACGCTAAAAGTAGTGATATTTACATGGAGTCTGGTGGAGATATGCTGCTCTAAAACAATCAAAAGTAGTGATTATTTACATGGAGTCTGGTGGAGATATGCTGCTCTATACATGCTAAAAAAGTAGTGATTATTTACATGGAGTCTGGTGGAGATATGCTGCTCTATACACGCTAAAAGTAGTGATTATTTACATGGAGTCTGGTGGAGATATGCTGCTCTATACATGCTAAAAGTAGTGATTATTTACATGGAGTCTGGTGGAGATATGCTGCTCTATACATGCTAAAAGTAGTGATTATTTACATGGAGTCTGGTGGAGATATGCTGCTCTATACATGCTAAAATCACTGATTATTTACATGGAGTCTGGTGGAGATATGCTGCTCTATACATGCTAAAATCACTGATTATTTACATGGAGTCTGGTGGAGATATGGCTCAGCTCTAGGTCTAGTGTCCCCGTTTTAAGTTTTAGTCTGAGAAATCTGGTCCCCTTACCCTAGTTAGCTCAGTCCAACCCAGCTCAGACGCTACAGAAGTCTCTCGTTAGCATCTTATATGCTACTTTTTCGCAAAGTGACGCATGCGCAGCTCACATCTGCACTCGCCTCACATCAGGCAGTGAACACTAGTTAACTCACAATCAAATAACTACGTTATTCATTATGAAAACTAGTTCTTTTTGTCGCTACTAGCCCGGAGAACTTGTTAGCGTTGGCTCACTGTTATTGTGTCCGACTGGAAACACGCCAGCGGAACCAACGTTTTACTAACGCTAACCACTCAGTTTTCTATTAAAGGTTTACATCTGGAAATCTGCTAATTTGGTGCAACCACTTTAATTTACTGAATTGTTATAAAGCAGTCTTCAATTCGGCATGCACCAGGTAACACTATTTCTTTTAAGAAAGCCCAACTTTTGTCCCGACTACCTCTTTGTGCGGCCGAGCAAACAGCGTTAGCTCATGCTGAAACTAAGGTTTTGTATTAAAAAAGTGTGACTTGGTTGATCAAATTAATTCCGAATTTACTACAAGAATCCCGTCTTTCCGACAGCCTCATGTTCTATTTTCTATCAAGTGTTAATAGTTAACGGATTAAGATGAATCCTTAAACCGGGAGATTTCTCAATGAAGTTCGGCTGAATGGTCTCGGGTTGGACCAGGACCAGTTCAACCAACAAACCTTCAGGGAATATTGACTTTGGCATACACTTAATACATCAAACAACACTAATTACAACTGAGAACCTCGTGTTGTTTCTGCAGGTTAGCTAACAGACAGTCTGAGCCGTATTCATCACCAGAACCAGAAGGTGCCAGTAAGGTTAATATTGTCTCTTTTACTAGGTGTTTATAGTTAAAAACCAACAAGGAATCCTAAAAATGACAGATTTACCTACGGGATCCGGCTCAATAGTTTCCAGCACAATTAAATATTTAATGAGAGCTGAACTATGACATTATTAGGGACTAATATTTAACTCTGCGTACATAAACACATGGAATAACATTACATACCACGGTAGATAGTAGCTGGTAAACAGTGCGATCCAATGGTAAAATTAAAGTTTTTATCAAATATATTCCGACTTGATAGGTCAACTATATGCCGAATTTACTAGAATATCCAACATTTTCGTATGGGCTCATATTTCTAAACCTAGCTTGTGTTTGAATGAACAGAGGAGAGACAAAAACCTAAAACTGGAGTTTTTTTTAATGGAGATCCACCCATATTGTTATTTTTTTCTTCTTTTATTTTTTTAAAATGCGAAATGCTTTATGTCCCCTTAGGGAAATTAGTTTTGGACTCAAATGCTGCACACATTAATAAATGCCTTGATAACCCTTAATTACCCCTTAAATGCCCTGGTGCCTCTTCTGTAACTGTAGACCAGTGTCAGATACCCTCTCAGCCTCAAGTATTTCCACCTGATGGGTCAAATATGCCGACTTTACTGCAATACCTGTCATGTTCATAGCAGCTTGTAGTTCTAACCCGGTCTTGTGTTGTGTGTGTGTGTGTGTATTTCAGGCCTGTGTGTAGTGATTACTAACAGAGTGTACATTGTAATTTCCCACTGGGGATCAATAAACAGTATAAATAAAAAACATATGTACAGAGGAATGAGAGGGTTTTGAGAACTATCCTGCTCTTATTTCCTTGTTTTCATTAATTAATGAAGTTACAACACTGCAACTTTTAGTTTTTAAGCATCTCCAGGATGCGATATGAGGAAATGATCTAACTGCGATTATTTTGACTGATATTGCGATATAATTCCCGATATTGTACCAACCAAAGATGTTTTCTGTAGTCTGGGAGGCGGGACGTCTCTGCAGCGCCGCCGTGCTTCATTCACAAAGGTTGGACATTATTTTTCATTTAACCCCTTGTGTTGTCCAGGACCAGGAACCCGTCCATCCAGATCAGAACTCAGCGTTTTGTAGTTTTTTATGCTTTTGTCACTTTTTAAACTAAATTCATGGTCAATAAACCCGAATTGATTTTACATTTTTACCTAACTTTTAGTTCAAAAGGCTGGAATTATTAATTATGTTGACAAATAATAGTTAAGATCAGAGGATGTTTACGTCAGGAAACACTTTTAAAACCATTTCAACAGGTCTTTCAAATGAAAGAAATTGAATTAAACACCCAAAGTTCATTGAATAATGTCGTTCATTTCACCAAAAACGTGGTCTGGTTCCATAAAACGTTCATCATGTTATATTTGGGCATTTTGGCTAAAAAAAAACATTTTTCTGATGTAAAAAACTTTAAAAACGGGTCAAATTTGACCCAAAGGACAACACAAGGGTTCACAAAAATGGGCCCCGATTGCAATATCGCGCAATACAAACAACCAGAGACGTGCAGGCGGGGAAAAGATGTGTAATGGATGAAAATAAGCACATCACCATGACGACGCACCATATAAAACGTATTTATCTCACGGAATAAATCAATAAATATTTCTTAAAATCAGACGCAGCGACCGCTGCCGGGCAACAGTCGTTGTTTTGGTTCATTTACACACATTTATTCATTAATTCATTCATTCATTTATCAGCATCAGATACGCTGTATCGGTATGATGTCACAACCACGCATTTTAGTTAGAAAAGTCCCAAAAATCTCAGCAGGAAGTTTAAAAGTGTTCACGTCACATTGTTGTTGACGTTGTTGTTGTTGTTGTTATTGACATTGTTGTTGTGGTTGTTGTTGACGTTGTTGTTATTGACGTTGTTGTTGTGGTTGTTGATGTGGTTGTTGTTGTTGTTGTTGATGTGGTTGTTGTTGTTGTTGTTGATTTGACATTTGTTGTTGTTGTGGTTGTTGATGTGGTTGTTGTTGTTGTTGTGGTTGTTGATGTGGTTGTGGTTGTTGATGTGGTTGTTGTTGTTGTTGTGGTTGTTGTTGTTGTTGTTGATGTGGTTGTTGTTGTGGTTGTTGGTTGTTGATGTGGTTGTTTGTTTGTTGTTGACGTTGTGGTTGTTGTTGTTGTTGTGGTTGTTGATGTGGTTGTTGTTGTTGTGGTTGTTGATGTGGTTGTGGTGGTTGTTGTTGTGGTTGTTGATGTGGTTGTTGTTGTTGTTGTTGATGTGGTTGTTGTTGTGGTTGTTGATGTGGTTGTTGTTGTTGTTGTTGTGGTTGTTGACGTTGTGGTTGTTGACGTTGTGGTTGTTGTTGTGGTTGTTGTTGTTGTTGTTGTTGGTTGTTGTTGTGGTTGTTGTTGCGTTGGGGTTGTTGTTGTTGTTGTTTGTTGTGACGTTGTTATGTTGTTGTTGATTTTGTTGTTGTTGTTTGACGTTGTTGTGGTTGTTGTTGTTGTTGTTGTTGTGGTTGTTACGTTGTGGTTGTTGTTGACGTTGTGGTTGTTGTTGTTGACATATAATTAAAGATGCTTCAGGTACCCTGACACCCACCATGCTGCCTTTGCTTTACTCGATAATAATAATCTGCAGAATCCTAGTAATCCTGGTCCTGACCCCGCCCTGGTCCTGACCCCGCCCTGGTCCTGACCCCATCCTGGTCCTGACCCCACCCTGGTCCTGACCCCATCCTGGTCCTGACCCCACCCTGGTCCTGACCCCACCCTGGTCCTGACCCCCACCATGTTGACGTGTGTAGACGGCTCAGCTGAACCCTGACGCGGCGGCGCCGAGCGGGCCTTTGTGTTCCTGCGCTGTGATTGGCCCAGAGGTCCAGAGTGCTCCCCCCCAGCAGGGGGGACGAAGTCCAACACACACTCACTCTCTGATTAATGAAAAACGGCTGTGACGCTTGTTGCCGGGATGAAAACAAGGAAACGCCGTTCGGAGGCCCCCGAGTGAACTCCTCATGGCCGGCCGTCGGCCAATCAGAGGCCTCCGTTTGAAGGTTTTGAACAACAAACTGACTGATGTTGACTCTGGCTGTGAACCACATGTTATGCAACCATTATTATCTGTGTCTGCTGACTGACAGGCAGGAAGTCCCGCCCCTTTATGTACAAAAACTGTTGGAATTGAGCCATGAATGCAGACTGATCGTATGTGTGCCACGCCCCCGAGTACAGGGACGCTTTTTGACACTTCAGCCGCTCTGACATCAATACACGGACACTAGAAACCTTATAAATTACATATATAATGACAGGGTTTGTATTGTTAATTGGTTGCGGTGGTGTCTGTTAGCAGTTAGCTCACTGTTAGCAGTTAGCTGGCTCGTTAGCCGCTGAGCCGCACAGCAAACAGCCGCCAGACTAACCTAGTGATCCGTGCAGGACTCACTGTGAGGGTCCGTTAGAGACCATGTGACCAGCTAACGCCCAGAAGTACCCCAGAAGTACCCCATAAGTACCGGAAGTATCCAGAGTTACCCGGAAGAACCCGGGCTACATCTCCACCGCTCAGGGACCCGGCGAGAGGTCCTATTGGAGCAGTGCATGATGGGATTGAGGTCCTATTGGAGCAGTGCATGATGGGATTGGTCCCAAGGGGCACCGGTCTACACATGGTAGACGTAGTCCGTCAGGTAGTCCTTCAGCCTGCTGGGCAGCGGCAGCTCCTACGTCCGCCGGGTTGATGGCGATCCAGGTGGCAGCGCCGGCGCCGATACACCCGGCCGGGTGAGCAGCAGCTGTGCCGTTGGGCTGGGAGTTCGATGGCCACGCCCGCCCGCAGCGGCGGGACAGCTGCACGTAGTGCTCCACCAGCGGCTGAGCTCGCTTCAGTCTGGGCTTCACCAGGACCACCGAGTCCAGCGTGAAGGTGCCGTGCCAGTACTCGATCCGCACGTTGGTGGCACCGGCCGCCGTCATGGCCGAGATGGTGAACAGGAAGTCCCGCTGGGAGCTGTCCCGCACCAGGAAGGCCCCCTCAGGGGCGTCCTGCAAGATCGCCTTCGCTTCGGTGGCGGTCAGACTGCCCCAGTACCAGCCTGAGGGACAAAGGAAACAAGCTGTAAACAGGGAGAAACAAGCTGTAAACAGGGAGAAACAAGCTGTAATCAGGGAGAAACAAGCTGTAATGCAACTCTACAGGAAAGATGTTCAGCATCAGGTAGAAACAAGCTGTAATGTTACCCTACAGGACAGATGTTCAGCATCAGGTAGAAACAAGCTGTAATGCAACTCTACAGGACAGATGTTCAGCATCAGGTAGAAACAAGCTGTAATGCAACTCTACAGGACAGATGTTCAGCATCAGGGAGAAACAAGCTGTAATGTTACCCTACAGGACAGATGTTCAGCATCAGGGAGAAACAAGCTGTAATGCAACTCTACAGGACAGATGTTCAGCATCAGGGAGAAACAAGCTGTAATGTAACCCTACAGGACAGATGTTCAGCATCAGGTAGAAACAAGCTGTAATGTTACCCTACTTGACAGATGTTCAGCATCAGGGAGAAACAAGCTGTAATGTAACTCTACAGGACAGATGTTCAGCATCAGGTAGAAACAAGCTGTAATGTAACCCTACAGGACAGATGTTCAGCATCAGGGAGAAACAAGCTGTAATGTTACCCTACAGGACAGATGTTCAGCATCGGGGAGAAACAAGCTGTAATGTTACCCTACAGGACAGATGTTCAGCATCGGGGAGAAACAAGCTGTAATGTTACCCTACAGGACAGATGTTCAGCATCAGGTAGAAACAAGCTGTAATGTTACCCTACAGGACAGATGTTCAGCATCAGGGAGAAACAAGCTGTAATGTTACCCTACAGGACAGATGTTCAGCATCAGGTAGAAACAAGCTGTAATGTTACCCTACAGGACAGATGTTCAGCATCAGGTAGAAACAAGCTGTAATGTTACCCTACAGGACAGATGTTCAGCATCAGGGAGAAACAAGCTGTAATGTTACCCTACAGGACAGATGTTCAGCATCAGGGAGAAACAAGCTGTAATGTAACCCTACAGGACAGATGTTCAGCATCAGGTAGAAACAAGCTGTAATGTTACCCTACAGGACAGATGTTCAGCATCAGGGAGAAACAAGCTGTAATGTAACCCTACAGGACAGATGTTCAGCATCAGGGAGAAACAAGCTGTAATGTTACCCTACAGGACAGATGTTCAGCATCGGGGAGAAACAAGCTGTAATGTTACCCTACAGGACAAATGTTCAGCATCAGGGAGAAACAAGCTGTAATGTTACCCTACAGGACAGATGTTCAGTATCAGATAGAAACAAGCTGTAATGTTACCCTACAGGACAGATGTTCAACATCAGGTAGAAACAAGCTGTAATGTTACCCTACAGGACAGATGTTCAGCATCGGGGAGAAACAAGCTGTAATGTTACCCTACAGGACAGATGTTCAGCATCAGGTAGAAACAAGCTGTAATGTTACCCTACAGGACAGATGTTCAGCATCAGGGGAGAAACAAGCTGTAATGTAACCCTACAGGACAGATGTTCAGCATCAGGGAGAAACAAGCTGTAATGTTACCCTACAGGACAGATGTTCAGCATCGGGGAGAAACAAGCTGTAATGTTACCCTACAGGACAGATGTTCAGCATCAGGGAGAAACAAGCTGTAATGTAACCCTACAGGACAGATGTTCAGTATCAGAGATAGAAACAAGCTGTAATGTTACCCTACAGGACAGATGTTCAACATCAGGTAGAAACAAGCTGTAATGTTACCCTACAGGACAGATGTTCAGCATCGGGGAGAAACAAGCTGTAATGTTACCCTACAGGACAGATGTTCATCATCAGGTAGAAACAAGCTGTAATGTTACCCTACAGGACAGATGTTCAGCATCAGGTAGAAACAAGCTGTAATGTTACCCTACAGGACAGATGTTCAGCATCAGGTAGAAACAAGCTGTAATGTTACCCTACAGGACAGATGTTCAGCATCAGGTAGAAACAAGCTGTAATGTTACCCTACAGGACAGATGTTCAGCATCAGGAGAAACAAGCTGTAATGTTACCCTACAGGACAGATGTTCAGCATCAGGAGAAACAAGCTGTAATGTTACCCTACAGGACAGATGTTCAGCATCAGGTAGAAACAAGCTGTAATGTTACCCTACAGGACAGATGTTCAGCATCAGGGAGAAACAAGCTGTAATGTAACCCTACAGGACAGATGTTCAGCATCGGGGAGAAACAAGCTGTAATGTTACCCTACAGGACAGATGTTCAGCATCGGGGAGAAACAAGCTGTAATGTTACCCTACAGGACAAATGTTCAGCATCAGGGAGAAACAAGCTGTAATGTAACCCTACAGGACAGATGTTCAGTATCAGATAGAAACAAGCTGTAATGTTACCCTACAGGACAGATGTTCAACATCAGGTAGAAACAAGCTGTAATGTTACCCTACAGGACAGATGTTCAGCATCGGGGAGAAACAAGCTGTAATGTTACCCTACAGGACAGATGTTCAGCATCAGGTAGAAACAAGCTGTAATGTAACCCTACAGGACAGATGTTCAGCATCAGGGAGAAACAAGCTGTAAAGTTACCCTACAGGACAGATGTTCAGCATCAGGTAGAAACAAGCTGTAATGTTACCCTACAGGACAGATGTTCAGCATCAGGTAGAAACAAGCTGTAATGTTACCCTACAGGACAGATGTTCAGCATCAGGGAGAAACAAGCTGTAATGTTACCCTACAGGACAGATGTTCAGCATCAGGTAGAAACAAGCTGTAATGTTACCCTACAGGACAGATGTTCAGCATCAGGTAGAAACAAGCTGTAATGTTACCCTACAGGACAGATGTTCCTGTGCTCCAGTACCTGTGTTCTTCAGGTCCTTCATGGCTACGGCGATGGTCTCGTCTGATTCCACCGCGTCGGCGTCGGCTTGCCGGTCGCTCTCGAGGGTTTCTGTGGACTCAGCGGACTGGAAGGTCATCTGGGGGGGTCCGACCGCCTCTGGGGGGGTCCTCTGGGGGTGGACGGGTCCTCTGGGGGAGGACGGGTTCTCTGGGGGAGGACGGGTCCTCTGGGTGGGAGGAAAGATTAAATGAAAGATTTAATTAATTACTTAATAAATACCAACTGACAGATTTAATTACTTAATGAATACCAAATTACAGATTTAATTACTTAATAAATACCAAATGGCTAATTTTCTTTGTGGAAATTAAGAAGAAACGATAAAGAAGACGTTTGCACGTGGGGACGTCATGCTTTATGTAACGAGGCGTAACGGGAGAGATGTCTCCATTTTACAAATAAGAATATAAAGTGTATATAATAAGATTATAAGAATATAAAGAATATATAATAAGATTATAAGAATATAAAGTATATATAATAAAATTAGAAGAATATAAAGTGTATATAATAAGATTATGAGAATATAAAGAATATATAATAAGATTATAAGAATATAAAGAATATATAATAAGATTATAAGAATATAAAGTATATATAATAAAATTAGAAGAATATAAAGTGTATAAGAGTTGTTTCTCGTGGGCTGAGTGGAAGAGTGGACTGTAAACAACAGAAGAGTTTTATTTTTTTATTTTCAGACACATTCATACCTAACTAACCACCGAGGAGACGTTAAATCGCTAGAATTATGAATGTAATTTGGTTTATTCCCGTTCTTCCCTCAGAAACGGAGCAGAACTACTGTCTCGTGTCTCTCATCACGTTGTTACATGGGTAAACACATCAATATATCTAATTTAGATATATTATCAAATACAATGTTATGCAGTTTCAGATGAGAACTAAAAAAACAGCAGATTTCAACAAGCGATGTTAACATTAAAGTGTATTTTTACAGGTGATATATTTTAGATTCCTATCTTTTATATTCTAGCTGTGTTGCTTCTTGTCTGTAGAAATAAAGACGGAACTGTAATAAAAACTTATTGTCCAGCAGATTTAAACAACCGATGTTAACGTTATACATTTAGAATTGGGCAAAAGGTGATATATTTTCGATAATCTATCGATCTTTTGTGTGTATACACACACATTCTCTGAATCACGTCTTGTCTGCGGATTAGAAACCAAGCTGAACCGTAATGAAGACACATTTTCCAGCAGATTAGATGTTTCGTTAAATCGCTGAAATAATCCATTGAGTTTGGCGCACTGTTGGTTTGTGGCGCGAGGAACGGGCTTAATTGTTACGCTACGCAAAACTACGTTCAACATTCTGCCAATTTTACGTCTACTCAGTGATTAGCTGCTATATTAACGAGTCAACAGATAAAATAACTATTTGCTCCTGTTTTTTATAGTTTACTCTTAAATTCTGCTCACAAAAACCAACTAATTAATATCTCTAACTAACGTTATAACACAGGTGCTGTCCGCGGACTCTGGTGCTTCTCGTCCCCGCTGAACCGGTCCGTTACACGGGCAATAAACCACATAATGTTACTTACCCCCCCCCCGGTGTCCTCGGGTCTAATCTGACCCCTTTAAAATAATTCTATATCTGAAATATGAGTTTCTTTTTAACCAAATTACCATAAAAAATGGATTGGATTCCTTCCAACGCTCTTTCATTCCTCTGATCTTAACTATTAGTCAGAATCATTCATAATTTCTGCTTTTTTAACTCTAATATCAGGTATAATTCTCTATAAATGAGAGTTATTGACCATTAATTCCAAAATGTAGTAAAAGTAGTAAGGTGGTGTTAGTGGAAACTAAAAAAAAGTCTGAAGAAGGGACGAACATGTCAGATTATTGTCCGTTTTCGACCCGGGAGACAGCACCAGGTTAGTGTGTGTTGTTTACCTGAGAGCAGCTGTCCGATTATCAGCCGCACAGGGCGCCCCGCTGTGCTGGGTCCAGACCGGGTCCTCCGACACCGTGCAGGGTCCGGACCGGGTCCACCGTCACCGTGCAGGGTCCGGACCGGGCTCCACTGTCACCGTTCAGGTCCAGACCGGGTCCTCCGATACCGTGCTTGGTCCAGACCGGGTCCTCCGATACCGTTCAGGTCCAGACCGGGTCCACCGTCACCGTTCAGGTCCAGACCGGGCTCCACTGTCACCGTGCTGGGTCCAGACCGGGGTCCACCGTCACCGTTCAGGTCCAGACCGGGTCCTCCGATACCGTGCTTAGTCCAGACCGGGTCCTCCGATACCGTTCAGGTCCAGACCGGGTCTGCTGGGTCCAGACCGGGGTGACCGTGCTGGGTCCAGACCGGGGTCCACCGTCACCGTGCTGGGTCCAGACCGGGGTCCACCGTCACCGTGCTGGGTCCAGACCGGGTCCACCGTCACCGTGCTGGGTCCAGACCGGGTCCACTGTTACTGTACAGGTCCAGACCGGGTCCACCGAGCCTCCTGATAACAGAGACATCAGCATGAACACAAAGAAGCGATTCCAGGAACTTTCCAGGAATATGGTCACGTGCTGCAGCGAGTAGCGATTTAAGGTGGACTGGCCATGATGGCCCCACACACACACACACACACACACACACACACACACACACACACACACACACACACACACACACGCACGCACACACACGCACACACACGCACGCTTGTGTGTATGTGAGGAGGAGGGGGAATCCTGTAGCATCCTTACCAGATTCCAACCAATCCAAAGTCCCCGGTTTGTTTTCATCTCTGAGCTGGTGGGTGACGTCATGGCGACATAGCGCCATCTAGTGACGTCAGTAGGAACTACAAGCAGAGCTCTGGGTAATGATGAACGTAGTTCAGTGGTAACATGGCGCCCTCTGGTGACGTCAGCAGGAAGTACAAGCAGATAAAGTACAGGTCTAGACCGGACTCTGGGATGTTATTTATCTCCCAGGTCTTTCATAAAGAGCAGGTCTAGACCGGACTCTGGGATGTTATTTATCTCCCAGGTCTTTCCATAAAGAGCAGGTCTAGACCAGACTCTGGGATGTTATTTATCTCCCAGGTCTTTCCATAAAGAGCAGGTCTAGACCAGACTCTGGGATGTTATTTATCTCCCAGGTCTTTCCATAAAGAGCAGGTCTAGACCAGACTCTGGGATGTTATTTATCTCCCAGGTCTTTCATAAAGAGCAGGTCTAGACCGGACTCTGGGATGTTATTTATCTCCCAGGTCTTTGATAAAGAGCAGGTCTAGACCGGACTCTGGGATGTTATTTATCTCCCAGGTCTTTCATAAAGAGCAGGTCTAGACCGGACTCTGGGATGTTATTTACCTCCCAGGTCTTAGTAGTAATGATAGTAATGTTAATTGTGATGGTTTGGTGTTTATAAATTAGCCTGGTTCTGTCCTGTCTTGCGTTTTTTGTAGTTTGTTTTGGTCTTTCTTGTTTTATTTTGAAGTCTGGTCTCTGTCTTTAGTTCTACTTCCTGTATTTTCCCGCCCTCTTGTCACCTGCTTCTCGTTACCTGGTTACCCTCTGGATTTAGTCTTGGTGCTGTCCTTGTCCTGGGTCAAATCATTATTTCTGTTTGGTGTGTTTGTGAGTGTTGTTTGCTGTTGGCCTGATCCTGATCCTGTTCCTGTTCCTGTTCCTGTTCTTGGTCCTGTTCCTGGTCCTGGTCCTGGTCCTGGTCCTGTTCCTGTTCTTGGTCCTGTTCCTGGTCCTGGTCCTGGTCCTGGTCCTGGTCCTGTTCCTGTTCCTGTTCTTGGTCCTGGTCCTGGTCCTGGTCCTGGTCCTGTTCTTGGTCCTGTTCTTGGTCCTGTTCTTGGTCCTGTTCTTGGTCCTGTTCTTGGTCCTGTTCCTGTTCCTGTTCTTGGTCCTGTTCCTGGTCCTGGTCCTGTTCCTGGTCCTAGTCCTGTATCTTTCCCTGAGGTCGTTGCTCTCCCCATGAGTTCTTTCGGACTCGTTTGTATTTTTGACTCTTTGTATTTGGGACTTGTTTGTTCCCTGGTGTCGTTGTATCCCAGTCCCGGTTGGACTCCCTGTTAATAAATCTCAGTTACGAACTCTCTCCTGCCTTCCTGACTCATGTCTGCATTTGGGTCCTCGATTCTGTTACGCATAACAGTTAATCACAATAATCATAATGATAATAACAGTAATAGCAATAGGACTAGCAACAATAACTGTAGCAGAGGGTGTGGAGCAGGAACATGGAGGCAGCAGGTGACTCCAACCACGGATCCAGACTCCACAGATCCAGACACCACAGATCCAGACTCCACAGATCCAGACACCACAGATCCAGACACCACAGATCCAGACTCCACAGATCCAGAGCCAGAAACACCTGCAGGAAGCGATAGGAGGAAAGAGGAGAGGGCAAGACTCTGGGAAAGGGAAGAAGTCGAGTTAGTAACATGCATTAATGGGATGAGGTTGCATACAGATGGAGAGAAGGAGGAGGAGAGAGGTGCTCAGTGCATCATGGGAGGTCCCCCAGCAGTCTAGGCCTATAGCGGCGTAACTAAGGGATGGTTCAGGACTCTCCTGAGCCAGCACTAACTATAAGCTTTATCAAAGAGGAAAGTCTTAAGCCTACTATTAAATGTGGAGACTTTTGGTTCAGGAGGCAGACATCGTCTCCACATTTAACGCTCTGGTCCCTGGACCCAGACTGGAACCTGGTTCCACAGGAGACGAGCCTGATAGCTGAACGCTCTGGTCCCTGGACCCGGACTGGAACCTGGCTCCACAGGAGAGGTGCCTGATAGCTGAACGCTCTGGTCTCTGGACCCGGACTGGATCCTGGTTCCACAGGAGAGGAGCCTGATAGCTGAATGCTCTGGTCCCTGGACCCGGACTGGAACCTGGGGCAGCTGTAAATGATGAGTGATCTCATTGGACGATTCTGCTGTATAATGACAATAAAGCTGAACCTTGGAGAGACACACACACACACCTTGGACCTTATAACATTCCACAGTTGGAACCTTGCTGAACGCCTTTTGCGACGCTGGGGCGCACACGCGCACACGCACACACACACACACACACACACACACACACACACACACACACACACACACACACACACACACACACACACACACACACACACACACACACACACACACACACACACACACACACACACACACACACAAGAAGAGGGTCGCTCTCCACCTGGAGAGGACGCTCTGACACAGGTGAGCCCTTCCTGTCTGCTTCCTGGGCTGCAACAGGAGCAGATTTTCACAATAAAAGCACATTAGGACTGCTGTTGATGCTCGTTACTGAAAGATTTAATGACTGTAGACACTGACTTCTCATTACACGAGCTGGACCAGTTTCCTACCATTGATGATACTGCAGTAACAGTACTAACAGCACAGAGTGGGGGGGCTCTGGTGACGTCAGCAGGAACTACAAGCAGAGCACCAAACATCTTCACACATTAAAACATGTTCCCAGCTTTTAGTAGTTTCATTTCTAAGGGACAGTGTTCATTAATTAACATCGTTGGAAATGCACCAGAATTAGACAAAAGGCTATTTTTCATCCGTTGTCCCCGGACACATTTGTCAAAATTGTCTCCCTTAGAAAAACCAGATTACAGTCAACAATCCAAATATAAAAAGTAATAAAACAGATAAAACTCTTCAAACCCCGTTGAGAAATACAGTGTACACGTATATATATATATTTATTTATATAGAGAGGGAGGCCAAGACCACTGTCCAGGATGAAACGACGAAGATCCAGGAGTACATCAGAAAGATGGCCCCCAAAGATGAAGGGCTTAGTGAATACCTCAGGCAGCAGAAACCCGATGGTGAGGACAAGGAAGAGGAAGAACCGTCATGGAGGGACAAGCCGCTGCACGGCGTGTACCACAGACAAATAGAAGAAGTGGCTGATATCAAGAAATCCTACCAGTGGCTGGAAAAGGCTGGACTGAAGGACAGCACAGAGGCCGTAACCATGGCAGCACAAGAACAGGCACTCAGTACAAGATCAATAGAGGCCGGGGTCTACCACACCAGGCAGGACCCCAGTACAGGATCAATAGAGGCCGGGGTCTACCACACCAGGCAGGACCCCAGTACAGGATCAATAGAGGCCGGGGTCTACCACACCAGGCAGGACCCCAGTACAGGATCAATAGAGGCCGGGGTCTACCACACCAGGCAGGACCCCAGGTGCAGACTGTGCAGGGATGCCCCTGAGACAGTACAGCACATAACAGCAGGGTGTAAGATAATAATAATAATAACAACTTTGACTTTTATAGCGCCTTTCACAAACCCAAGGACGCTTAACAAACAAGGGGGGGTTAAGAGGTGAGGGTGTGAGGCCAGGAGAGATTAAACTCCATACGCCTCAGTGAAGAGGTAAGTTTTTAGCTGGGTTTTAAAGGTAATAATAGAGGAGGCAGAGCGAATAACAAGAGGAAGCTTGTTCCAGAGTGATGGTGCACTGACACAGAAGGCTCTGTCACCAAATGTCCCGAGCCTGGTTTTAGGGACAGCAAGCAGGTCCTTGTCAGAGGACCGCAGGGACCGTGACTGAGTGTATGGGTGGAGCAGATCTGTTAGGTACTGAGGTGCAGGTCCATGGAGAGATTTGTATGTCAGTAGGAGAATTTTATATTTGATCCGGGACTTAATTGGTAGCCACTGGAGTTTCTTCAGGATGGGAGTGATGTGAAGTCCAAGTTTTGTGTGGGTGAGCATCCTAGCCGCAGAGTTCTGGACATACTGAAGTCTGTCAGTAGACTTGGTAGGCAGACCAAAAAGGATACCGCTGCAGTAGTCAAGTCGGGAGGTGATGAAGGAGTGGATGAGGGTCTCAAGCTACAGAATTGGAAAGCCACTGTCGAAGTCTGGAAATGTTCTTGAGATGGTAGAAGGCCGTTTTAGTAGTGTTTTGATGTGCTGTTGGAAGGAAAGGGTGGAGTCCATGATGGCCCAGGTTGCGTACTTGAGGGGATGCAGAGATTGAGCAGCCATCCACATCCAATGTGATGTCACCAACCTTTTGAGAAGTGACTGTGGGGCAAACACCATGAGTTCCGTTTTGTTGTTATTGAGTTTGAGGAGGTTACTGTCCATCCAGTTCTTGATATCCTTCAGGCAGTTGATGAGTGTCACTGGTGGAAGGGGGGTAGATGGCTTAGTGCTGATGTAGAGCTGGGTATCATCCGCGTAGCAGTGGAAAAGGAGTCCATGTTTCCGGATGATCATCCCAAGTGGAAGCATGTAGATGTTGAATAGTAGCGGACCAAGCACCGATCCTTGAGGCACTCCATGTGAGACTGGCGCCAATTCAGAGCGGGTGCCCTTAAGGGTGATGTATTGTTGCCTGTTGGTGAGATAGGATCGAAACCAAGAATACACAGTACCAGTGAGGCCAATGAGTTCAGAGAGGCGAGTGAGAAGAATGGAGTGGGAGACTGTGTCGAAGGCTGCAGAGAGGTTGAGGAGAATTAAGATGCTGACATGGCCAGAGTCAGCCGCCATGAGAAGGTCATTTTTGATTTTGATGAGGGCAGTTTCTGTGCTATGATGTGTCCGGAAGCCAGATTGAAATGGCTCGTAGAGTTTGTGATGTAGCATATGATGGTTGAGTTGGGCTGCCACAGCTCTTTCCAGTAACTTGCATTGCAGGTTGGAGATTGGGCGATAGTGATTTGGATCATCCGGGTCCAGGCCAAGTTTTTTGAGTGTAGGGATCACCGCCGCAGTTTTAAACCTGGTGGGGACCACCCCATAAGACAGCGAGGTGTTGATGATGTTGACCAGTGTGGGACATAGAGTTGGAAGACACGCCTTGACCAAGGCAGTCGGCATTGGATCCTGTTTGCTAGTCGAGGCCTTAGCTTTTGATACTAGCTCAAGAACTTGAGCTGTATTAAGCAGGGAGAAAGAGGAGAGGCAGTCCTGCGATGTGGAGACATTTGAAGAGTTTATGTCCAGCAACGGTATAGTTGGGTGGGAGGAGCTGGACAGTTGCAATTGCTGGTGGATGGTTTCAACCTTTTTCTGGAAATATTCCAGGAACCTGGAGCATAGGCCAGCAGCGTCAGATGGTTGAGGAGGGTCAGGTGGACAAAGTAGGTGGTTGATAGTGGAAAAAAGCTGTTTAGGTTAATGTTGTTGGTTGCCAATGAGTGTTGAGTAGTAGTTAGTTTTTGCACAGGACAGAGCATTTTTGTAGCTCTTAACATGGTCGTTGTAGGCTTCCTGGTGGACAGTGAGGCCAGATTTTTTATAGTATCTCTCCAGCCTCCGCCCTGTGGCCTTCATACGGCAGAGTTCAGCAGTGAACCAGGGAGCGGGACAGGAGAATGATACAGATCGAGTAATGAGGGGGCTACAGAGTCCAAGCTACGTGACAGGGCTAGGTTGTAGTGATTAACCAAATCATCAACTGTGCAGTTTGGGGGATCACTGGTAAGATGGCCTGCAAGGGTACAGGATAGTTTTGATGTGCACACTTGTTTGATTTTACGATATGCAACGGTCCTTTTAACACATTTCCTGCGTGTGTGCGCAGAAATAGAAAGTGACAGCAAGGTGATCAGAAATAGCCAGGTCAAGAGTTTGAAGCTGGGTAGGAGTTATACCTGTAGAGCAAACCAGGTCCAGTGTATGACCTTTAGCATGAGTGGGGCCGTTAACATGCTGTGTAAAATTAAAGCAGTCCAGTAGTGACAAGAAATCTGCAGCGTGAGCATCTCTGCAATCAACATGGATGTTAAAGTCACCAAGTAGGATGGTAGCTGGAGAGGTGGGGCAAATCAGAGCAAGAAGGTCAGAAAGCTCAGGCAGGAAGCTAGCAGATGGCTTAGGTCGGCGATAGACAAGGACCACCTGTAGCTGCAGAGGCCCAGACAGAGCAAGGTGAATGCACTCATGAACACGTTAAACCAACATATACAGGCAGCTTCACACTCAGGCTTTGGATGATGCAACAGGAAGCGCATCGCTACCATGACGACCGCAACACCCCCCCATCATGTTTGAGAAGGGCCGTCCACACCAAGATCCACAACTTTAAAGATGTTTAGAAATCACTTTATTTCACCTATTTATGATTCAAAGGATTACAAAAAGGTACGAAGACAAACTGAAAATATTTTACATTTTAGTCAAATTATATATATATATATATATATATATATATATATATATATATATATATATATATATATATATATATATATATATATATATATATATATATATATATATATCAACCATTTCCACATTATTATTGACCCAGTGTCCATATTATTATAGAACTTCTATGTTTTAAACCTTAGTTACTCCATGTTGAGGTGACTCGGAGGCTACGTTACACAAGTCTCTCGTTAGCATCTCGTTAGCATCTTGTTAGCATCTCGGAGGCTACTTGTTGCAAAGTGACGGGGAGTGACATCATTAGTTCATAACAATAAGCTGACATATTTCTGGAAGGGGGGTCCTGTCCAGACTCAGCTGATCAGCAGTGAGAGACAGGAGGACACTCTCCGTCCTCCACAGGACACAGAGACACTGAGGAGCCACGAGACCAGATCCCAAACCCAGGATAGAGAGTCTGAGTGAATGAGGTGTTGAAGGTGTGGAGGTGGATCAGTGAGTCAGAGGAGACTGTGTAGAAGGACAGAGAGCCAGCAGGACAGTCCACATACACTGCTACTCTATCAGAGACAGGGGGGACGGAGATGGAGGTTACTCTGTCATTGTGAAGGACAGAGTAACGATCATCAGAGCAGACCAGACTCCAGGACTGATCATTACGTCCAAACACACTGCATCCTCTCCTCCTGATTCCTCTGTAACTCACTGATATAGAAACCACTCCTCTGGTCTGGACCTCCCAGTAACAGAGACCAGTCAGACCATCTCTACACAGCAGTTGAGACCAGGACTCAAACCTCTCTGGATGACCAGGATATGGCTGATCCTCCTCCACCCGTGTCACCGTCCTGTTGTTGTCAGACAGTTTGAGGTTCCTGTCCACCGTGTTGGTGTCGACTGTGAGTTCACAGGAATCTGACGGAGAGAACGAGACACAACACAGCTGCAGTTATTAACCAATCAGCTCTTTGGTGATGACATCACAGGGTTGAATGAGTGATGTCACAGTCTGATGAATGAAATTAAAAACACACTTACACTTCCTCAGACCTGGTGTCAACCATCTGACTCCAGCAGGCTCCACCCTGAAAGGAGGGGGGGGCATTACATCACTCTCTCACACAGCTGGGTTCCCTAATGGATATTAATTTTCTCTCTCTAACCTGTCTCTCTCTCTAACCTGTCTCTCACACAGCTGGGTTCTGGTCTAATGGAGCCTGGGATTTCCTCATTTTATATTCATATTTGGGCCTCAATCAATTCTAATCTTTCATTCAGTTTAATTTCCTTTAAATCTTCCCTGGGATCTAACCTTTTTACTCTTTAGGACATCGGGACATTTGACCTGTCCACCGTCCATAAAATGATGTCTTCATCATAGACTACATGTTACATAATGAGGACATCAGCTGGAAAAGAGACAGAGAGAGAGAGAGAGAGAGAGACAGAGACCTGAGAACACACAGAGAGAGAGAGTCAGAGACACTCTCAAGTGAGAGATACACAGAGAAGAGAGAATGAGCTAGAGACAGAGAACTCTGACAACAACATTAGAGAATCAGACAGACTGAGAGACTGCTGAAGAGACCAGACTGGAGTGAGAGAGACAGAGAAGGGGATCCAGTCAGCATGGAGTCAGACAGCAGCAGAGAGAGAGAGGAGACAGAGAGAGAGAGAGAGAGACAGACAGACAGAGAGAGAGTCCAGACCTTTTCCAGGAGCTGAGAGGTAGAGACAGTCTCTGTGATACAGACAGAACAAAAGTAGAAGATCAGAGACATAGAGACAGTCTCTGAAAGACAAAAGGATAGAGACTGAGATGCTGCTTTTGTTTCTTTCTTACATTTGACACTAGAGATTTTACTGTATATTGATTGATACTGAGACAGAGAGAGAGAGAGATTCTTCTTCAGTTTACTCTATCTTCTCATATAGTCCTCTACGTCTCTAGTCTCTAAACAGAGAGAGAGACACAAAGAGAGAGATGGAGACAGAGAGAGACAGAAACAGGGAGAGGAACAGAAAGAGAGACATAAAGAAAGACAGATAGAGAGAGAGATTTGACAGGGAACTAGGAAAGAGCCATGCAGCATCGGCAACTGACATTTTAAACCTCCAGCTAACTAGTCTGTCTAAAGAAGAGATTAATGCTTCATCCACACACTCTGCTCACAGCGTAGAAAGCACATTTAGCTTTGTGCTAAGCTAGGCTAAACCTGTCCTGGACCTTTCTCTGTCGAGTTGAAACTGATTTGATCCCAGGAAAGAGGGAAAAAGGATGTTTCTTAAAACCACAGTCCGGTATCTGTCCAAAATACGTCAATTATTAACAAAGGGAGTTATCATTTTAGTTCCTGGAGATGTTCTCCTTTAAAACTTCCTACACTAATATCTCCTTGTTGTTGATCAGTGTGTGTACCTGAGAGTGTCCAGTCTCCAGAGAGGATCCTTCAGTCCCGCTGACAGCAGCTTCACTCCTGAGTCTCCTGGATGATTATAGCTCAGGTCCAGCTCTCTCAGATGGGAGGGGTTGGAGCTCAGAGCTGAGACCAGAGAAGAACAGCCTTCCTCTGAGATCAGACAGCCTGACAGACTGGAAACACACAGAACAACACACAGGAAGCCTCTGTCAACACGTGGAGCCATGTGTTAGTTCTTTCTTTCTTTGTTGTCCAGGTACATTTTAGTCCAGATTTAGAATAATCTTTAAAATCATCTGCAGTATTTAATTATTGAGTCTCAAAACTACTGCTAAAGTTTATCATATCAACAGACACAAAGCTACACGTCAGCTGTTTATCAACTAACGTTAGTCAGAGTTTAATTGGTCATCAGTTGAACGGGTTAATGAATCCTGACCTGAGAGTCTCCAGAGTGCAATGTGGACTTTTCAGTCCATCAGAGATCAGCTTCCCTCCTGAATCCTGCAGGTTGTTGTTACTCAGGTCCAGCTCTCTCAGACTAGAGGACTGGGAGCTGAGAACTGAGGACAGAGCTTCACAGCTTCTCTCTGACAGGTTACAGCCACTCAGCCTGGAGAGACAACAGGAAGGAAACAAGTTGTTTATATTGAGTGGACGAACTAGAAACAATTACATGGGGAGGCAAAGGGGGGGCTAGAGGTCTTTGAGGTGGCATGCGTAGATGTCATCAATCAATCTCAGCCATATTTCATACTTAGTGCGTCACAACATATTATGAATAGATGGATTCTGTCCCACTTACAGAGC
The DNA here is from genome assembly GCA_026937815.1 of Etheostoma perlongum. NCBI lineage: Eukaryota > Metazoa > Chordata > Actinopteri > Perciformes > Percidae > Etheostoma > Etheostoma perlongum. The sequence continues at coordinate 5,980,654 of CM049393.1, read as the reverse complement.
TTTTTTGGAGGCTTTGACCACTGGCAGCAGCCTCAGAAGAGCCTCCTCTGAAGCAGAGTATTTCTTCAGGTCAAACACGTCCAGATCTTCTTCTGATGACAGTAAGATGAAGACCAGAGCTGACCACTGTGCAGGAGACAGTTTATCTGTGGAGAGACGTCCTGATCTCAGGTTCTGTTGGATCTGCTCCACTAGAGAATGATCATTCAGTTCATTCAGACAGTGGAACAGATTGATGCTTCTCTCTTCAGACAGACCCTCATCCATCTTCTCCTTGATGTACTTCACTGTTTTCTGATTGGTCTCTGAGCTACTTCCTGTCTGTGTCAGCAGACCTCGTAGGAGATTCTGATTGGTCTGCAGTGAAAGACCCAGGAGGAAGCGGAGGAACAAGTCCAGGTGTCCATTAGGACTCTGTAAGGCCTTGTCCACAGCACTCTGGTAGAACTGTGTTGTTGATGTTTGTTCAGGTTTGTTTCTAAAAAAAAACCACTGGCGTGATGTTGTTTGTTCTTCTGTCAGCAGGTTGACTCCAGAGTTGGTGAAGGTCAGATGGACATGAAGAGCAGCCAGAAACTCCTGAACACTCAGATGGACGAAGCTGAACACCTTGTCCTGGTACAGTCCTCTCTCCTCTTTAAAGATCTGTGTGAACACTCCTGAGACCACTGAGGCTGCTCTGATATTGATGCCACACTCTGTCAGGTCTGATTCATAGAAGATCAGGTTGCCTTTCTGCAGCTGCTCAAAAGCCAGTTTTCCCAGAGACCTGATCATCTTCCTGGTCTCTGGACTCCAATGTGGATCTGTCTCAGCTCCTCCATCATACTTGATGTTCTTCACTTTGGACTGAACCACCAGGAAGTGGATGTACATCTCAGTCAGGGTCTTGGGCAGCTCTCCTCCCTCTCTGGTCTTCAACACGTCCTCCAGAACTGTAGCAGTGATCCAGCAGAAGACTGGGATGTGGCACATGATGTGGAGGCTTCGTGATCTCTTGATGTGGGAGATGATTCTGCTGGCCTGCTCCTCATCTCTGAATCTCTTCCTGAAGTACTCCTCCTTCTGGGTGTCAGTGAACCCTCTGACCTCTGTCACCATGTCAACACACCCAGGAGGGATCTGATTGGCTGCTGCAGGTCGTGTGGTTATCCAGAGGCGAGCAGAGGGAAGCAGATTCCCCCTGATGAGGTTTGTCAGCAGCACACCCACTGAGGTGGACTTTGTAACATCAGTCAGGATTTTAGTGTTGAGGAAGTCCAGAGGAAGTCGACACTCATCCAGACCGTCAAAGATGAAGACCACCGGGAACTCTTCAAACCTGCAGATTCCTGCTTCTTTGGTTTCACTAAAGAAGTAATCAACAAGTTCCACCAAGCTGAACTTTCTCTCTTTCAGCACATTCGCAGCTCTCTGAAGGTGAATGGGAATGTGAACTGGATGTCCTGGTTGGCTTTGCCTTCAGCCCAGTCCAGAGTGAACTTCTGTGTTAAGACTGTTTTCCCGATGCCAGCCACTCCCGTTGTCATCACTGCTCTGATTGGTTCATCTCTTCCAGGTGGGGTTTTAAAGATGTCTTCTTGTCTGATTGTTGGTTCTGGTCTGTCTGGTTTCCAGGATGCTGTTTCAATCTGTCTGACCTCATGTTCATCATTGACCCCTGCAGCCCCTCCCTTCATGAGGTAGATCTCTGTGAACATCTGATTCAGAACGGTTTGGTTTCCTGCTTTAGCAATCCCCTCAAACACACGCTGGAACTTCCTGTCTAGCTTAGATTTGAGTTTACGCTTACAAACTCCTGCTGGACTTCCTGAATGAATACAGAACAAAGAAGATCAGTAGGTGATTTATAAAGAAACAGGAACATACTTTGACCCTTCTCTGGAGACATTAGTAAACGTCCCATTAGTCCAGCAAGTTAAATCTTTAGAGAAATCCTCTTACTGCTCTGCAGACGGTCAGCCAGCTCGTCCTGCTTCATTCTCCTCAGGAAGTGCAGTGTGATCTTCAGAAACGCCTCTCTGCTCCTCCTCTGCTCTTCATCCTCACCCTCCCTCTGACTCTCTGGGCATTCTGGGTAATCTGGTCTCAGAAGCTTCTGGATCTTCTTCAGCTCGTTCTTCACAAAAGTGACGATGTTGTCCTCCAGCAGCTGGAACAGAAGATTATATGAATGCCAATCAGACTGAAATCATGGAAGCAACCATCAGATCCATGATGGACAGACTGAGGACCCTCTGGTCTGAACAGGGCAGCATGGAGATGATTGGGAACAGAATAGATGTAAAAAGTAGTTGTGTACATGTACAGACCATAAAGATGGAGTCCAGGTGGGTTTGATGCTGCTGGGCAGGCTGACCACTGGGACCCTCTGAGCTCTCCTGGTCCACTCTGTGGAGGAATCAGGAAGAATTAGCTCCCATCATGTCTGTCCACACAGAGACACACACAAGGTAAAGGTCCTGTGACTTAAAGTGTTGATTCCAACATAGAATCAGATGGTTTCCCCTGACAGTAAAGAGTTGCTGGTCCTGCTGACCCCCCTGTTAATTGGCCCCATCTCCATGCACGGGTTTACCGTAATTACATCTACAGCAACGGCTTTCCAATGACTTCACCTGGAGCTCCCAATGAGAAGGTAAGTCTGTTCCTCTCTGCCATTGGCTGTCACAGCCTAACGTCAGCTATCAGCTGACATGTGGCTAACTTTAGTGCTTGTTTTTTGGGGACATCGATGTGAAAAACCCCAACGGCAGAGAGAAACAGACGTAACTAAACAGTCTTGCTGTCTGCTAGCTGCCTATGACTTTAAAGGGGGGGCAACAGAGTCTGAGAACTTTAGACCACATAAGATATGTTTCCATCCACACATTTATATCTGAATTAAGTGATATCAAATGAAACATTCCTTATGGAAACAGTAAAATTTGATAGAATTTCATCAATCAAAAGAAAATATTCGTCTCATCAGATTTTATCTTGATGATATTCTTATGTGATAAACGCTGACGGAAATATTATTTTCTGAAAAAACATTGAATTGTGATTAAGTTTTAGGTCATTTTATGGTTGCAACCCGCAAAACAAAGAAAAAATTTGAAGAAGTATTTCCTCTCTGTCTGCAACATGGGGGGGGCAACAAAGACAGATGGAAGTGGACCAATATTGAACATGTGTTGGTAGACGGGATCCATTTTGTCTAGAAAAACTTTGTTGTTGTTGAATGTTGTGTGATTCAGTGTAAATGAATGGAAACACCTTAAAATGTCTCCAACCAATCAGATATCCCAGTCTGACCCTAAAACAGCGTGTGATGTCATCACCACAGGTTCTTATTGGCTGTAAAGCCGTTGGATGGAAACACACTTTCACCAGATTTATTTACCAAACATCAGATCATTTGATTGACAAGTGGATGGAAACTTAGCTCCTGAGAACCAAACGGGACCGGGACGGATTCTCTCTCTCGGGATCTTGCAGGACAGCATTTTTTTGGGGAGGGGGGCAGTCAAGTGATCGGGATAGGATATTGTGTGGGCTCAGGATGGGATGTTAGGGACGAATGATTCCTGTGTCCCCCTCTAATCCTCCCCCCCGGTATTCCCAGCAGGAGAAGAACATTTGGGAAGAACGTTGCCGTTCCTGATTTGTAGCCTAGCCGATGGCTACGGGAGATTTAAAATGCTTTTTGATGGGGCTACAACACCAGATCCTATTGGTCCAGACCAGGTCCAGTATTAAACTGAGATCTACAGTTGAAGACAGGTCTCACTGGACAGCTTTCAGATGGAGAATATAAATATATGTGAAGAAGAAAGATGCTGAGAATAAACTCCAAAAACTTCTCTGGAGACATAAAAGTTAAAGCATGAATCAGTAATATTATAATATTATTAACAGCTGACCTCTTTCCAGCAGAGGGTTGATCTCCTTTAAAGTCAATGAGGCGATCATTTGACCGGTCGCTCTTAAAGGACACACAGCTGGGTTCAGGTCCAGCAGAGTCTGGTCTCTGATGGATCCTGTTACACAGAGAGTAAGACCATCAGGGATGGAAATCCACTTTTTAGTATTCAGACACAAAAGCTGCTGGAGATACAAGCAGCAACTAAAACAAGACTAACACAAAGAAGTTCAATGAACTCTACAAAAAACTGGGTTCAAAAGCTCAAACACCAGAGAATATACAGGACCAGACCAGATCCAGTATTTACCTAAAGTCAATAAAAGACTGGTTTAACTGGACAGCTTTCAGATGGAGAATATAAATATATGTGAAGAAGAAAGATGCTGAGAATAAACTCCAAAAACTTCTCTGGAGACATAAAAGTTAAAGCATGAATCAGTAATATTATAATATTATTAACAGCTGACCTCTTTCCAGCAGAGGGTTGCTCTCCTTTAAAGTCAATGAGGAGATCATTTGACCAGTCGCTCTTAAAGGACACACAGCTGGGTCCAGGTTCAGGATCAGGATCAGGATCAGGACCTGGAGACTCTGGTCTCTGCTTGGTCCTGATAGAAAAACACATTTATTTAGGGTCACATGTTCAGGTAGAGTAAAGTCTCCCAGCATATAATATAATATTAATATGAATATGTCTGTAGGCCTAATTATTAACAATTACATGCCATTGATGCTTTAATATAAATATATAAAAAAAAAAATAATAATAATAATAATAATTATATTTCAAATTGTCTAAACAGAAAGATATTTTAAGAGGATCAGGATATTATTTTGCAAAAATATTCTCATTTCAGTCATCAGCTCCAATAATTCCTTTCCAATGAAAACAGTTGATTTGAAGGAGTGTGCATGAGAGCGACATGACCCAAAACAACCCAGGACGTAGTCCCGTCCAACGAGACTGGATCCAGTTAGCTGGATGTAGTCCTGTCCAACGAGACTGGATCCAGTTTGCTGAATGTAGTCCCCAAGACTGGATCCAGTTCGCTGGAGACTGGATCCAGTTCGCTGGACGTAGTCCCGTCCAACAAGACTGGATCCAGTTCGCTGGATGTAGTCCCGTCCAACGAGACTGGATCCAGTTCTCTGGATGTTCCCAACTCACCTCAATCTTCTTCTTAACGTTTCTATTTCCCTTTCCATCGCAGTTCTCTCCTTCTGCCATTCAAGTCTCTCCATCAAGCCTCTCTCCTCCATTTCTATCCTCCTCTCCCTTACAGGTCTTTATTAAAGGAACGGGGGCTGCATGGACACACAGCTGGGTCCAGGTCCAGGTCCAGGTCCAGCAGGGTCTGGTCTCTGATGGGTCGTGTTAGAAAGAGAGGAAGAGCACTTTTTAATGTCCAGAAACAGAAGCTGCTGGAGAAACTAGAAGTTATCGAGCAGAAAATAAAGTCTGAAGCTCTTCACGGAATGATTTCTGCTCTCTGCTCATCCTGCTCTGTCGGTCCTTATCTTTATGGGACAGCAGGGACATTGGAAAGGACTAATGTCTTCTTTCTGTCCTCTAATGGAGACCAGACTCCGGGACTAATGTCTTCTTTCTGTCCTCTAATGGAGACCAGACTCCAGGACTAATGTCATCTTTCTGAGACTCCATCATGCCAATGTCCCCTTCCTGTCCTGTGCATCCTCCTCCTCACATTACTACAACAGTAACAGAGGCATTTTACTCTGAAAGGCTCCAGAGGAAACAGTAAATCCTGTTGTGTCTGACATTACGCTGGTGGAGACCAGGGTTTGATTCCTGGCAAAGTACTTGAGACCTCCTCTGGAGTACTTTATGTTACAACATGCAGATTTTCACAATAAGATCTTTGTTTGGTCTTTGGGTGAAACTGTCGTTGTTGTTGGTGAGTGTAGTCATTCTTCCTATGTCCCGTAAATGCAACACCAGGGACTTTCCACATGTCTATGGAAGTTAATATTGCTTATCGCTGATTGGCCAAAGGAAGTAAAAACCTCTCCCAAACACACACACACACACACACACACACACACACACGCACCCCCCCCCCCATGTTAAAATACAAAGGCATAAGTATACACCCTCCTATGTTAAAATACAGGGGGCATAAGTATACACCCCCTATGTTAAAATACAGGGGGCATAAGTATACAGCCCCCCTATGTTAAAATACAGGGCATAAGTATACACCCCTATGTTAAAATACAGGGGGCATAAGTATACACCCCCTATGTTAAAAAATTGGGGCATAAGTATACACCCCTATGTTAAAAATACAGGGGCATAAGTATACACCCCCTATGTTAAAATACAGGGGCATAAGTATACACCCCTATGTTAAAATACAGGGGCATAAGTATACACCCCCTATGTTAAAATACAGGGGCATAAGTATACACCCCTATGTTAAAATACAGGGGCATAAGTATACACCCCCTATGTTAAAATACAGGGGGCATAATATACCCATATGTTAAAATACAGGGGGCATAATTTTAACACCCCCCTATGTTAAAATACAGGGGGCATAAGTATACACCCATATGTTAAAATACAGGGGGCATAAGTATACACCCCCCTATGTTAAAAATACAGGGGCATAAGTATAACCCCTATGTTAAAATACAGGGGCATAAGTATACACCCCATGTTAAAATACAGGGGCATAAGTATACACCCCCTATGTTAAAATACAGGTACATCTGTATACACCCCCTATGTTAAAAATACAGGGGCATAGTATTTAACATGTTAAAATACAGGGGGTACATATAACCCCTATGTTAAAATACAGGGGCATAAAGTATATGTTAAAATACAGGGGGCATAAGTATACACCCCCTATGTTAAAATACAGGGGGCATAAGTATACACCCCATGTTAAAATAATAATAAAGTATACCCCTATGTTAAAATACTGGGACAGTAATAAGTATACATATGTTAAAATACAGGGGCATAAGTATACACCCCTATGTTAAAATACAGGGACATAAGTATACCCCCCTATGTTAAAATACAGGGGGCATAAGTCCACCCCATGTTAAAATACAGGGGGCATAAGTATACACCCAGTATGTTAAAATACAGGGGGCATAAGTATACACCCCCTATGTTAAAATAAGGGGCATAAGTATATGTTAAAATACAGGGGGCATAAGTATACACCCCCTATTTAAAATACAGGGGCATAAGTATACACCCCCTATGTTAAAATACAGGGGCATAAGTATACACCCCTATGTTAAAATACAGGGGGCATAAGTATCAGACACCCCCCTATGTTAAAATACAGGGGCATAAAGTATATGTTAAAATACATCTGGGGCATAAGTATACACCCCCTATGTTAAAATACAGGGGCATAAGTATACACCCCCTATGTCAAAAAATACAGGGGCATAAGTATACACCCCCTATGTTAAAATTGGGGGCATAAAGTATACACCCCCCCTATGTAAAAAATACAGGGGGCATAAGTATACACCCCCTATGTTAAAATACAGGGGCATAAGTATACACCCCCTATGTTAAAATACAGGGGCATAAGTATACACCCCCTATGTTAAAATACAGGGGCATAAGTATACACCCCCCTATGTTAAAATACAGGGGGCATAAGTATACACCCCCTATGTTAAAATACAGGGGCATAAGTATACACCCCCCAGGTACAGTGAAGCACACCAACCTCTGACACACACACACACACACACACAAATACACACAGAGAGACACACACATACACGCACACACACACATATACACACACAGAGAGACACACACACACACATACATACACACACAGAGAGACACACACACACATGTCTTTGTAGCCTGTCATTCCGTTATTAATCTGACTTCAAGTCGATTTGAGATGCTTTCATTCAGAGAGAAGTGAAACATACTTTCTGAGGTGTTTGTGGAGACAGCTGTCTGGCAACGACTCACGCCAGATTAACTTGTGTTGATTGTGTTTTATATTCTACGGACGTGCATTATTGTTATGGTAATCAAAACTACAGATTATTCATCACATTTGGACACCAGTCACGACTGTCAAACTCCCATTGTGTAGCCATTTGGATATAAGGCTGCAGGTGTGGAAACTAGACAAGAGTGATATTTTAATAATAAAAACGGCTCATTTGTTCATGTTTGTCTGATCGGGTCCAGGACTCCTGTCCCACCAACCCGTTCCTACCGTAATGTTTCACAAGACCCCGACACATGAATGGGAAATAGAGGCGAATGGATCGGAATTGTTTACTACAGCGGTGCAGCCCCGCCTGCAACACCTAGCACCAGTTAACTCAACAACCAGTTAAACCGGAACACCGGCCCACCGGGAAAAGTAACCATCTAACAACTGCTGTAGTAGGCCTAAGGTTTACATCAAGTTCCTGTTGGAGGAGGACACACACACACAAGAAAAATTACACACACACAAAGACACACACACACGTAGCAGAAAAATTAGAGACACACACACGCACACACACCTTGTAGCAGAAACAGACACACACACACGCGCGCACACACACACTAGTTCCTGTTGGAGGAGAGCCAGCTCACAGTGACGCAGTTCCATATTAGTTCATTTAGTTAGAGACACACACACACACAGACAGACACACACAACCTTGTACCATAGGCATTAGAGACACACTTTGGACCTTGTAACATTACAGTTGACACACACACACACACACACACACACACACACACACACACACACACACACACACACACACAGCTTCCTGGTCTCCAACACCAGAGCGGTCCCCACTTTGTCAGGAAATCAGAAGAGAAGATAGAATCCTGTAGAACCAGAACTCTGACAACAGAGATCAGAGGAGCACACACACACACACACACACACACACACACACACACACACACAAACACACAAAGACACACAAACACACCTTTCATAGTAACTTTCACAATGAGAGCTTTGGTTCTTCCCTCTGTGTGACTGTGGTTGTTGTTGTCAGTGTGTGAAAACAGAGAGAAAACAGACTCTGGTCCCTGAATTCAACACAATATGACAGACTGTCTGGACCCTGAACTCAACATAACATGAAAATGACTTACGTCCTCGACTGCTCTGATTGGACGGTTTCTCACGCTGCAGCTCCACCTGGAAGACCTCTGGGACCCCGAGACATCTTATCGTGTGTGTGGACGGAAACCTTTGTCTCTGACAACAACACAACAGACCTGTTTCAGCTTCATCAGGAGGGGGGGAGGCAGAAAGAATCCTGTAGAACCAGAAACTCTGACAACAGAGATCAGAGGAGCAGAGACACACACACACAATCACAGAGACACACAAAGACACACACACACACACACATTCTCACACACACACACACACACACACACACACAGTCTTGTCTCACTATCTTTATGGGGACCAGTCATTGACATAATGCATTCCCTAGCCCCTTACCCTAACCTTAACCATCAAACCTAAATGCCTAACCCTAACCATAACCTAATTCTAACCCTGATCCTAAAACCAGGTCTTAACCCTCAAACATCCCTTTAACGTTATGGGGACCAGCATTTTGTCCCCACAAAGCTGTCAGGACCCCATAAGTATACTGTATTTCCAAATTTTGGTCCCCACAAATGTAGTTAAACATGGTACACACACACACACACAAAGACATGCAAAGACACACAAACACACACACACACACCCACAAACACACAAACACACCTTTCATAGTAACTTTAACAATAAAAGCTTTGGTTCTTCCCTCTGTGTGACTGTGGTTGTTGTTGTCAGTGTGTGTTTTTTCTTCCTTTGTCCCCTGAATGCAACACGAGGGACTTTCCACACGTTGAGTTCCAACAAGTTTAAAATGTGATGAAGAAACTTTATCGTTAAACAGCCTCAGTGACGCAGAGGAAGAAGTACTCCAAACTATTAATACTACACGGTGAAGGTGCTCTGGTACGACATGTAAAAAAAAACTAAGAGAAAATAGACTCTGGTCCCTGAACTCAGCACAATATGACAGACTCTCTGGTCCCTGAACTCAACACAATATGACAGACTCTCTGGTCCCAGAACTCTGCACAATATGACAGACTCTCTGGTCCCAGAACTCTGCACAATATGACAGACTCTCTGGTCCCAGAACTCTGCACAATATGACAGACTCTCTGGTCCCAGAACTCTGCACAATATGACAGACTCTCTGGTCCCAGAACTCAACACGACAGCCTCTCTGGTCCCTAAAGGCAACACAAAACGACAGACTCTCTGGTCCCTGAACTGAACAGTACATGACAGACTCTCTGGTCCATGAACTCAACACAATATGACAGACTCTCTGGTCCCAGAACTCTGCACAATATGACAGACTCTCTGGTCCCAGAACTCTGCACAATATGACAGACTCTCTGGTCCCTGAACTCAACACAACAGACTCTCTGGTCCTTGAACTCAACACAATATGACAGACTCTCTGGTCCCTAAAGTCAACTCACAATATTACAGACAATTTGACAGATTCTATGGTCCCTGAACTCAACACAATATGACAGACTCTCTGGTCCCAGAACTCTGCACAATATGACAGACTCTCTGGTCCCTGAACACAACACAATATGACAGACTCTCTGGTCCCTGAACTCAACACAATATGACAGATTCTATGGTCCCTGAACTCTACACAACAGACGCTCTGGTCCGTGAACTCAACACAACACAACAGACTCTCTGGTCCCTGAACTCAACACAACACTACAGACTCTCTGGTCCCTGAACTCAACACACTATGACAATCTCTGGTCCCTGAACACAACATAATATGACAGACTCTCTGGTCCCTGAACTCTGCAAAATATGACAGCCTCTCTGGTCCGTGAACTCAACACAATATGATAGACTCTATGGTCCTTGAACTCAACATAATATGACAGACTCTCTGGTCCCTGAACTCAGCACAATATGACACACTCTCTGTTCCCTGAACTCACAGTATGACAGACTCTCTGGTCCCTGAACTCAACACAACACGACAGACTCTCTGGTCCCTGAACTCAACACAATATGATAGACTCTATGGTCCTTGAACTCAACATAATATGACAGACTCTCTGGTCCCTGAACTCAGCACAATATGACACACTCTCTGGTCCCTGAACTCACAGTATGACAGACTCTCTGGTCCCTGAACTCAACACAACACTACGACAGACTCTCTGGTCCCTGAACTCAACACACTATGACACTCTCTGGTCCCTGAACACAACACAATATGACAGACTCTCTTGTTCCTGAACACAACATAATATGACCGACTCTCTGTTCCCTGAACTCACAATATGACAGACTCTCTGGTCCCTGAACTGAAAAGTACATGACAGACTCTCTGGTCCCTGAACTGAACAGTACATGACAGACTCTCTGGTCCCTGAACTCACAATATGACAGACTCTCTGGTCCCTGAACTCAACACAATATGACAGAATCTCTGGTCACTGAACTCTGCACAATATGACAGCCTCTCTGGTCCGTGAACTCAACACAATATGATAGACTCTATGGTCCCTTGAACTCAACACAATATGACAGACTCTCTGGTCCCTGAACTCAACACAATATGACAGACTCTCTGTTCCCTGAACTCACAGTATGACAGACTCTCTGGTCCCTGAACTCAACACACAACATGACAGACTCTCTGGTCCCTGAACTCAACACAACAATGACAGACTCTATGGTCCCTGAACTCAACACAATATGACAGACTCTCTGGTCCCTGAACTCAACAATATGACACACTCTCTGTTCCCTGAACTCACAGTATGACAGACTCTCTGGTCCCTGAACTCAACACAATATGACACTCTCTGGTTCCTGAACACAACATAATATGACCGACTCTCTGTTCCCTGAACTCACAATATGACAGACTCTCTGGTCCCTGAACTGAAAAGCACATGACAGACTCTCTGGTCCCTGAACTGAACAGTACATGACAGACTCTCTGGTCCCTGAACTCACAATATGACAGACTCTCTGGTCCCTGAACTCAACACAATATGACAGAATCTCTGGTCACTGAACTCTGCACAATATGACAGACTCTCTGGTCCGTGAACTCAACACAATATGATAGACTCTATGGTCCCTAAGGTCAACACAAAACGACAGACTATCTGATCACTGAACTGAACGGTACATGACAGACTCTCTGGTCCTTGAACTCAACACAACATGACAGACTCTCTGGTCCCTTAACTCAACACAATATGACACACTCTCTGTTCCCTGAACTCACAGTATGACAGACTCTCTGGTCCCTGAACTCAACACAACATGACAGACTCTCTGGTCCCTGAACACAACACAATATGACAGACTCTCTGGTCCCTGAACTCAACACAATATGACAGACTCTCTGGTCCCTGAACTCAACACAATTTGACAGATTCTATGGTCCCTGAACTCCACACAACACATTAGACACACTGGTCCCTGAACACAACGTAATATGACAGACTCTCTGGTCCCTGAACACAACACAATATGACAGACTCTCTGGTCCCTGAACTCAACACAATATGACAGACTCTCTGGTCCCTGAACTCAACACAATATGACAGACTCTATGGTCCCTGTACTCAACACACTATCACAAACTCTCTGGTCCCTGAACTCAACACAACAGACTCTCTGGTCCTTGAACTCAACACAATATGACAGACTCTCCGTTCCCTGAACTCAACACAACAGACGCTCTGGTCCGTGAACTCAACACAACATGACAGACTCTCTGGTCCCTTAACTCAACACAGTATGACAGACTCTCTGTTCCCTGAACTCAACTCAACACCATATGACAGACTCTCTGGTCCCAGAACTCAACACAACAGACTCTCTGGTCCCTGACCTCAACACAATATGACAGACTCTCTGGTCCCAGAACTCAACACAACAGACTCTCTGGTCCCTGAACTCAACACAATATGACAGCCTCTCTGGTCCCTGAACTCAGCACAATATGACACACTCTGTTCCCTGAACTCACAGTATGACAGACTCTCTGGTCCCTGAACTCAACACAACACGACAGACTCTGTGGTCCCTGAACTCAACAAAACACGACAGACTCTCTGGTCCCTGAACTCAACACAATATGACAGACTCTCTGGTCCCTGAACTCAACACAACATGACAGACTCTCTGGTCCCTGAACTCAACACAATATGACACTCTGGTCCCTGAACTCAACACAATATGACAGACTCTCTGGTCCCTGAACGCAACACAACATGACAGACTCTCTGGTCACTGAACTCAGCACAATATGACACACTCTGTTCCCTGAACTCACAAGACGACAGACTCTCTGGTCCCTGAACTATACACAACATGACAGACTCTCTGGTCCCTGAACTCAAAATATGACAGCCTCTCTGGTCCCTGAACTCAACACAATATGACAGACTCTATGGTCCCTGAATTCAACACAACAGACTCTTTGGTCCCTGAACTCAGCACAATATGACACACTCTCTGTTCCCTGAACTCACAGTATGACAGACTCTCTGGTCCCTAAACTCAACACAATATGACAGACTCTCTGGTCACTGAACTCAACACAACATGACAGCCTCTCTGGTCCCTGAACTCAACACAATATGACAGACTCTCTGGTCCCTGAACTCAAACAATATGACAGACTCTCTGGTCCCTGACCTCAACACAATATGACAGACTCTCTGGTCCCTGAACTCTACACAACAGACGCTCTGGTCCGTGAACTCAACACAACATGACAGAGTCTCTGGTCCCTGAACTCAGCACCATATGACACACTCTGTTCCCTGAACTCACAGGACGACAGACTGTCTGGTCCCTGAACTATACACAACATGACAGCCTCTCTGGTCCCAGAACTCAACACAACAGACTCTCTGGTCCCTGAACTCAACACAATATGACAGACTCTCTGGTCCCTGAACTCAACACAATATGACAGACTCTCTGGTCCCTGAACTCAACACAACAGACTCTCTGGTCCCTGAACTCAACACAATATGACAGACTCTCTGGTCCCTGAACTCACACAATATGACAGCCTCTCTGGTCCCTGAATTCAACACAACATGACAGCCTCTCTGGTCCCTGAACTCAACACAATATGACAGACTCTCTGGTCCCTGAACTCAACACAATATGACAGACTCTCTGGTCCCTGAACTGAACAGTACATGACAGACTCTCTGGTCCCTGAACTCAACACAACAGACGCTCTGGTCCCTGAACTCAACACAACATGACAGACTCTCTGGTCCCTGAACTCAACACAATATGACAGACTCTCTGGTCCCTGAACTCAACACAACATGACAGACTCTCTGGTCCCTGAACTCAACACAACATGACAGACTCTCTGGTCCCTGAACTCAACACAATATGACAGATTCTCTGGTCCCTGACCTCAACACAACATGACAAACTCTGGTCCCTGAACTCAACACAATATGACAGCCTCTCTGGTCCCTGAATTCAACACAACATGACAGCCTCTCTGGTCCCTGAACTCAACACAACACGACGGACTCTCTGGTCCATGAACTCAACACAATATGACAGACTCTCTGGTCCCTGAACTGAACAGTACATGACAGACTCTCTGGTCCCTGAACTCACGGTATGACAGCCTCTCTTGTCCCTGACCTCAACACAACATGACAAACTCTGTGGTCCATGAACTCACCACAATATGACCGACTCTAAGGTCCCTGAACTCAACACAATATGACAGACTCTCTGGTCCATGAACTCAACACACTATGACAATCTCTGGTCCCTGAACACAACATAATATGACAGACTCTCTGGTCCCTGAACTCTGCACAATATGACATACTCTCTGGTCCCTGAAACCAACACAACACAACAGACTCTCTGGTCCCTGAACTGAACGGTACATGACAGACTCTCTGGTCCTTGAACTCAACACAATATGACAGACTCTCCGTTCCCTGAACTCAACACAACAGACGCTCTGGTCCCTGAACACAACATAATATGACAGACTCTCTGGTCCCTGAACTCTGCACAATATGACAGACTCTCTGGTCCCTGAACTCAACACAACACAACAGACTCTCTGGTCCCTGAACTCAACACAATATGACAGACTCTCTGGTCCCTGTACTCAAGAATATATGACAAACTCTCTGGTCCCTGAACTCAACACAATATGACAGCCTCTCTGGTCCCTGGACACAACATAATATGACAGACTCTATGGTCCCTGAACTCAACACATTATGACACTCTCTGGTCCCTGAACTCAACACACTATGACACTCTCTGGTCCCTGAACACAACATAATATGACAGACTCTCTGGTCCCTGAACTCAACACAATATGACAGACTCTCTGGTCCCTGAACTCAACACATCATGACAATCTCTGGTCCCTGAACACAACATAATATGACAGACACTCTGGTCCCTGAACTCAACACAACACAACATACTCTCTGGTCCTTGAACTCAACACAATATGACAGCCTCTCTGGTCCCTGAACTCAACACAATATGATAGACTATCTGGTCCCTGAACTGAACACAACACAACATACTCTCTGGTCCTTGAACTCAACACAATATGACAGACTCTCCGTTCCCTGAACTCAACACAACAGACGCTCTGGTCCGTGAACTCAACACAACATGACAGACTCTCTGGTCTCTGAACTCAACACAACAGACTCTCTGGTCCCTTAACTCAACACAGTATGACAGACTCTCTGGTCCCTGAACTCAGCACAATATGACACACTCTCTGTTCCCTGAACTCAACTCAACACAATATGACAGACTCTCTGGTCCCTGAACTCACAGTATGACAGACTCTCTGGTCCCTGAACTCACAGTATGACAGACTCTCTGGTCCCTGAACTCAGCACAATATGACACACTCTCTGTTCCCTGAACTCAGCACAATATGACAGCCTCTCTGGTCCCTGACCTCAACACAATATGACAGACTCTCTGATCCCAGAACTCAACACAACAGCCTCTCTGGTCCCTGAACTCAAAATATGACAGCCTCTCTGGTCCCTGAACTCAACACAATATGACAGACTCTATGGTCCCTGAACTCAACACAACAGACTCTTTGGTCCCTGAACTCAGCACAATATGACACTCTCTGTTCCCTGAACTCACAGTATGACAGACTCTCTGGTCCCTGAACTCAACACAACATGACAGCCTCTCTGGTCCCTAAACTCAACACAATATGACAGACTCTCTGGTCCCTGAACTCAACACAATATGACAGACTCTCTGGTCCCTGAACTCAACACAATATGACAGACTCTATGGTCCATGAACTCAACACAACAGACTCTCTGGTCCCTGAACTCAGCACAATATGACACACTCTCTGTTCCCTGAATTCACAGGACGACAGCCTCTCTGGTCCCTGAATTCAACACAACATGACAGCCTCTCTGGTCCCTGAACTCAACACAATATGACAGACTCTCTGGTCCCTGACCTCAACACAATATGACAGACTCTCTGGTCCCTGAACTCTACACAACAGATGCTCTGGTCCCTGAACTGAAAAGTACATGACAGACTCCCTGTTTCCTGAACTCAACACGACAGCCTCTCTGGTCCCTAAAGGCAACACAAAACGACAGACTCTCTGGTCCCTGAAGTGAACAGTACATGACAGACTCTCTGGTCCCTGAACTCAACACAATATGACAGACTCTCTGGTCCCTGACCTCAACACAATATGACAGACTCTCTGGTCCGTGAACTCAACACAATATGACAGACTCTCTGGTCCCAGAACTCAACACAACAGACTCTCTGGTCCCTGAACTCACAGTATGACAGACTCTCTGGTCCCTGAACTCAACACAACATGACAGCCTCTCTTGTCCCTGAACTCAGCACAATATGACACACTCTGTTCCCTGAACTCACAGTATGACAGACTCTCTGGTCCCTGACCTCAACACAACACGACAGACTCTGTGGTCCCTGAACTCAACACAACACGACAGACTCTCTGGTCCCTGAACTCAACACAATATGACAGACTCTGGTCCCTGAACTCAACACAATATGACAGACTCTCTGGTCCCTGAACGCAACACAACATGACAGACTCTCTGGTCACTGAACTCAGCACAATATGACACACTCTGTTCCCTGAACTCACAAGATGACAGCCTCTCTGGTCCCTGAACTCAAAACATGACAGCCTCTCTGGTCCCTGAACTCAAAACATTATGACAGACTCTCTGGTCCCTGAACTCAACACAATATGACAGACTCTATGGTCCCTGAACTCAGCACAATATGACACACTCTGTTCCCTGAACTCACAGTATGACAGACTCTATGGTCCCTGAACTCAACACAACACGACAGACTCTCAGGTCCCTGAACTCAACACGCTATGACACTCTCTGGTCCCTGAACTCAACACAAAACGACAGACTCTCTGGTCCCTGAATTGAACAGTACATGACAGACTCTCTGGTCCCTGAACTCAACAAAATATGACAGACTCTCTGGTCCCTGAACTCAACACAATATGACAGACTCTCTGGTCCCTGTACTCAAGAATATATGACAAACTCTCTGGTCCCTGAACTCAACACAATATGACAGACTCTCTGGTCCTTGAACGCAACACAACATGACAGACTCTATGGTTCCTGAACACAACATAATATGACAGACTCTCTGGTCCCTAAAGTCAACACTAAACGACAGACTCTCTGGTCCCTGAACTGAACAGTACATGACAGACTCTCTGGTCCCTGAACGCAACACAATATGACAGACGCTCTGGTCCGTGAACTCACAGTATGACAGACTCTCTGGTCCCTGAACTCAACACAACACGACAGACTCTGTGGTCCCTGAACTCAACACAACATGACAGCCTCTCTGGTCCCTGAACTCAACACAATATGACAGACTCTCTGGTCCTTGAACTCAACACAATATGAAAATGAAAAAGTGAAAGACACGTCCATGACTGCTCTGACTGGACGGTTTCTCACGCTGCAGCTCCACCTGGAAGACCTCTGGGACCCCGAGACATCTTATCGTGGTAACATATATATTGCCCTCTGGTGACGTCAGCAGGAACTACAAGCAGAGCTCTAGGTAATAATGTAGTTTAGTGGTAACATGGCGCCCTCTGGTGACGTCAACAGGAACTACAAGCAGAGCTCCAAACTTCTTCACACATTAAAACATGTTCCCAGCTTTTAGTAGTTTCATTTCTAAGTTTTTATCTTACACACTCATCCCACTGTGTAAATGAGACTTTATTCCATGTGATGTAGTGATGTGGTAATACTACATCCCTTTATCTGAATGGTTTCCATATTACTGTGATGTAGTGATGTGGTAATACTACATCCCTTTATCTGGATGGTTTCCATATTACTGTGATGTAGTGATGTGGTAATACTACATCCCTTTATCTGGATGGTTTCCATATTACTGTAATGTAGTGATGTGGTAATACTACATCCCTTTATCTGGATGGTTTCCATATTACTGTAATGTAGTGATGTGGTAATACTACATCCCTTTATCTGGATGGTTCCCATATTCCTGTGATGTAGTGATGTGCAGCAGCAGGTGGAGGTGATGGAGCTGGGAGAATCTGGTCCTCTGAGATGAAGTGAAGGACCAAAGCTGCAGCAGTGCTGCTGTGTGCTGTCATGGTGTTTGATGCAGAGAGCCGACCGACTCCAGGCTGCTAACAGCTTCCTCCACGTCCTCACAACATCTCCAACATATTAATCTTCATCTCAACACCTCCAACATATTAATCTTCATCTCAACACCTCCAACATATTAACAGCTGCGTGTTGTGGGTAGATGGAGCAGTCGAGCAAGTGAAAAACATTCAGGATGAGTCAGATGTGGTTGGAAAAAGATGGGATTTTTATTAATTACCAATTAAGGCCCCATGATGGCTACACAAGCAGCTGAAGAGCGGTAACCTCATGCACTTATATTTTCCTTAGGTTTAGTTTATATGCTTTTGTTTATACACATTATTCATTTGTTGCAAACATGTATTCAGTTACAAGTAAAACGCCAAGCACCTCTGCCAGGACTCCTTCCCCCCAGACTGATAAGGACTCTTGTGTGCAAAATCCAACAAGCACTAACTGATATGTGCCGGGCCTTGGCTGCAGGACTAGTGGTACTAATGACTCTTTCCAAGACCAGCCCGGCCCTGTGGATTCATTTCTTCCTCAATGTATGTTGTGATAGGCAATAGGAAAAGAATGGTGAATAAGCACTTATCTGCAAACTTAGCAAATTTAGCATCCATTCCTCGGCAACTACAGCCTGTCCCAAAAAAATGAAAACACGCTAACACTAGCCTTACTAAACGTCAGGTCTTTGGCAGGAAAATCATTTTAAATCAACGATTTCATTATTAAACACAATCTAGATTTTATGTTTTTAACTGAAACCTGGTTAGACCATAATAACAGCGCTGCTGTTCTCATCGAGTCAGCTCCCCCTAACTTCACTTTTATGAGTTAATAAGTTACCATAGTTATGCGGACGACACACACATTTACATAACCTTATCGCCAGGGGACTATAGTCCAATACAAAAACTGACTAAGTGCATCGAACAAATTAACGGCTGGATGTGCCAGAACTTTCTGAAATTAAATGAAGGAAAAACTGAGGTGGTTGTTTTTGGAGCAAAAGAGGAACGATTAAAAGTCTGCGCTCAGCTTCAAACAACAATGTTAAAAACAACAGACAGAGACAGAGATCTTGGTGTAGTCATGGACTCAGACCTGAATTTTAACAGCCACATTAAGACAATTACAAAGTCAGCCTACTATCACCTTAAGAATATATCAAGGGTTAAAGGACTCATGTGTCAACAGGACTTGGAAAAACTGGTCCATGCCTTCATCTTCAGTAGACTTGACTACTGTAACGGGGTCTTTACAGGTCCCCCTAAAAAAATCAATCAGACAGCTGCAGCTGATTCAGAACGCTGCTGCCCGAGTCCTCACTAAGACCAGGAGACTGGATCACATCACTCCAGTCCTCACTAAGACCAGAGACTGGATCACATCACTCCAGTCCTCACTAAGACCAGGAGACTGGACCACATCACTCCAGTCCTCACTAAGACCAGGAGACTGGACCACATCACTCCAGTCCTCACTAAGACCAGGAGACTGGATCACATCACTCCAGTCCTCACTAAGACCAGGAGACTGGATCACATCACTCCAGTTCTGAAGTCTTTACACTGGCTTCCTGTGTCTCAAAGAATTGATTTCAAAGTACTTTTGCTAGTTTATAAATCACTTAACGGTTTAGGTCCAAAACACATTTCTGATCTGCTACTATGACCCCCCAGACCGCTCAGATCATCTGGGAAACTACATATGACCCCCCCAGACCTCTCAGGTCATCTGGGACAGGTCTGCTACTCCACTATGACCCCCCCAGACCTCTCAGGTCATCTGGGACAGGTCTGCTACTACACTATGACCCCCCCCAGACCTCTCAGGTCATCTGGGACAGGTCTGCTACTACACTATGAACCCCCCAGACCTCTCAGGTCATCTGGGACAGGTCTGCTTTCTGTCCCCAGAGTCAGAACTAAACAGGGTGAAGCAGCTTTCAGTTTCTATGCTCCTCATATCTGGAATAAACTCCCAGAAACCTGCAGGTCTGCTGCTACTCTCAGTTCTTTAAATCAAGGCTGAAGACCTTTCTTTTTGATGCTGCCTTTCTTAAATGACTGCTCATTTCTTTAAATTTCTTATGCTGCACTGTAACTTTTATTCTTGTGTTTTATGTGTCCTAATGTTTTAACTATCTATTCATGTGTTTTATCGGTTTTTAATGCTTATGATTTTTAACTGTTTGTACTTGTGTTTTATCTGTTTAACTGATTTTATGTAAAGCACTTTGAATTGCCCTGTTGCTGAAATGTACAAATAAAGCTGCCTTGCCTAATATATATGTGTGTTTCTTTTGAGCTTACCAGTGTTGAGTCCACACCCGGAAGAGATCCAGGAGGTCTGCTGGCTTGGAGGGGGGAGAAGGAGCAGCTTTATAGGGGAGTTGGCCTAATTGGACATTACCACTGCTTGATATCTTCGGGGGGAGCTTTATTCTCTCTGTAGGTATTCTGGGGTTTAGATTTATATAGAGTATTGTTTAGTTGAGTTAAGATAAGTAAATGTACATTTTATTAGGAATAAGTTTTTTAGGTAGGTTTTGTGTTATTTGTGTTCTTTTATAGTGTTATTGTTAGTGTCCCCCGTGTACACACCGGATTGGAACATACCACTACTAAATACAAACTCAGGTGAGGCCCCTGGGACTGGAACGTACCACTACTAAATACACTCAGGTGAGGCCCCTGGGACTTTTGCCACTACTAAATACACTCGGGTAGGCCCCTGGGAGGTCCTACCGTCTTATAAAGCCCGGCAAACTTCCCTTTACCCAGGTGAGCAGCCCCGGGGACACAGCTGATCTCTCCACTTACTAAATAAAAACATAACTAACAAAGATCTGGTGAGGCGTGGTTATTCTACTGGGATGTTTGGGAAGTGTAGTTTTAACCAGAATACTAAAGTAGTATCTCATTGGTGGACCTCCTGGGACATGGTGAAGGGATGTTTCATCTTTTTCTTAAACTAGAAAAAGTCAAACTGGGACATTGAATGGTTCAGTCCAGAATTTAACTTCAAATGAGAACCCTTTGGGACTGTATGTTGAGAATCTTAAAGTACTGAGGTGAAGACACCTTGTACTGTTATTCTACTTCTACTGGTTTTCTTAGTATGTTTAAGGTCATTTTGATGCATAGATGTGAGAATGTACACTATAATATCATTTAATAATTTAATTTTTTTGTTGGTATTTTTAGTTTGCATTTATTTTATTTTTAGTACTCTTTATTTTATTTTATTTATTTTTTTCATTTATTTTTTGTTTAGTATTTTTTATATAATTTTTATCTTGCATTTATTCATTTCTTTTTTTTAGTATTTTCTTATTATAATTTTTATTTTGTATTTATTTATTTATGTTTTTAGTGTTTATTTTATTTATTTATGTTTTGTATTCATTTATTTTTTATTTAATTGTTTAGTATTTGTTATTTTATTTTTATTTTGTATTTATTTATTTATTTTTATTCTTTTTAGTATTATTTATGTTATCTTTATTTAGTATGTATTTATTATTATTTTATTTTTGGTGGTGGTGTGAACACACTAACTGCCCAGAGTGGGATGGGGGGTAATCTTGTTCCTGTTTATTAAAAAAGAAAAACTGAAGGGAAATGGATTGCCTGACATGTGGAACCTGTATTGTGCATTTCCTTCAATAAAATGATAAATAAAACGCGGCAGTGCTGGATGTTAAACGTGCGTCTAATATCATTTAATAATTTTTTTTTTTTTGGTATTTGTTTTTTGTCATTTTGTATTTATTTTTTGTTTTTAGTTTTTTTGTATTTTTTCATTTTTAGTTTGCATTTATTCATTTTATTTTTAGTATTCTTTATTTTATTTTTATTTTGTATTCATTTATTTTATTTACTATTTTGTATTGTTATTTTGCATTTATTCATTTTTTAATTTTTTTTAGTATTTATTTTTATTTTGTATTTATCTATTTTTATTCTTTAATATTTATTTTATTTTTATTTTGTATTTATTTATTTTATTTTGTTTAGTATTTTTTATTGTTATTTTGCATTTATTCATTTTTTTATTTTTTTTAATTTATTTTTATTTTTTATTTATTTTTATTCTTTAGTATTTATTTTATTTTTATTTTGTTTTTATTTATTTTATTTTGTTTAGTATTTTTTATTGTTATTTTGCATTTATTCATGTTTTTATTTTTTTTAGTATTTATTTTTATTTTGTATTTATTTATTTTTATTTTTAGTATTTATTTTATTTTTATTTTGTATTTATTTATTTTTATTCTTTTTAGTATTATTTATTTTTAATTTGTATTTATTTATTTATTTTTATTCTTTTTAGTATTATTTATGTTATTTTTATTTAGTATGTATTTATTATTATTTTATTTTTGGTGGTGGTGTGAACACACTAACTGCCCAGAGTGGGATGGGGGGGGGTAATCTTGTTCCTGTTTATTAAAAAAGAAAAAGTGAAGGGAAATGGATTGCCTGACATGTGGAACCTGTATTGTGCATTTCCTTCAATAAAATGATAAATAAAAGGCGGCAGTGCTGGATGTTAAACGTGCGTCGGGGCGACTGTGGGGAGTGAAGAGCGGCTCGGTGATCACATGATTTTACACACATGAACACGTTAAACCAACATATACAGGCAGCTTCACACTCAGGCTTTGGATGATGCAACAGGAAGCGCATCGCTACCATGACGACCGCAACACGCCCCCCCCATCATGTTTGAGAAGGGCCGTCCACACCAAGATCCACAACTTTAAAGATGTTTAGAAATCACTTTATTTCACCTATTTATGATTCAAAGGATTACAAAAGGTACTAAGACAAACTGAAAATATTTTACATTTTAGTCAAATTATTTTATATATATATATATATATATATATATATATATATATATATATATATATATATATATATATATATCAACCATTTCCACATTATTATTGACCCAGCGTCCATATTATTATAGAACTACTATGTTTTAAACCTTAGTTACTCCATGTTGAGGTGACTCGGAGGCTACGTTACACAAGTCTCTCGTTAGCATCTCGTTAGCATCTTGTTAGCATCTCGTTAGCATCTCGTTAGCATCTCGGAGGCTACTTGTTGCAAAGTGACGGGGAGTGACATCATTAGTTCATAACAATAAGCTGACATATTTCTGGAAGGGGGGTCCTGTCCAGACTCAGCTGATCAGCAGTGAGAGACAGGAGGAGACTCTCCGTCCTACACAGGACACAGAGACACTGAGGAGCCAGGAGACCAGAACCCAAACCCAGGATAGAGAGTCTGAGTGAATGAGGTGTTGAAGGTGTGGAGGTGGATCAGTGAGTCAGAGGAGACTGTGTAGAAGGACAGAGAGCCAGCAGGACAGTCCACATACACTGCTACTCTACCAGAGACACGGGGGACGGAGACGGAGGTTTCTCTGTTATTGTGAAGGACAGAGTAACGACCACCAGAACAGCTCAGACTCCAGGACTGATCATTATATCCAAACACACTGTCTCTACAGTCTCCTCTCCTCCTGATTCCTCTGTAACTCACTGATATATAAACCCCTCCTCTGGTCTGGACCTCCCAGTAACAGCGACCAGTCAGACCATCTCTACACAGCAGCTGAGACCTGGTCTCAAACCTCTCTGGATGATCAGGATATGGCTGATCCTCCTCCACTAATGTCACCGTCCTGTTGTTGTGAGACAGTTTGAGGTTCCTGTTCACCGTGTTGGTGTCGACTGTGAGTTCACAGGAATCTGACGGAGAGAACGAGACACAACACAGCTGCAGTTATTAACCAATCAGCTCTTTGGTGATGACATCACAGGGTTGAATGAGTGATGACATCACAGGGTTGAATGAGTGATGTCACAGTCTGATGAATGAAATTAAAAACACACTTACACTTCCTCAGACCTGGTGTCAACCATCTGACTCCAGCAGGCTCCACCCTGAAAGGAGGGGGGGCATTACATCACTCTCTCACACAGCTGGGTTCTGGTCTAATGGAGCGCTAACCTGTCTCTCTCTCTCTAACCTGTCTCTCTCTCTCTAACCTGTCTCTCTCTCTCTAACCTGTCTCTCTCTCTCTAATCTGTCTCTCTCACACAGCTGGGTTCTGGTCTAATGGAGCGCTAACCTGTCTCTCTCTCTCTAACCTGTCTCTCTCACACAGCTGGGTTCTGGTCTAATGGAGCGCTAACCTGTCTCTCTCTCTCTAACCTGTCTCTCTCTCTCTCTAACCTGTCTCTCTCTCTCTAACCTGTCTCTCTCTCTCTAACCTGTCTCTCTCACACAGCTGGGTTCTGGTCTAATGGAGCGCTAACCTGTCTCTCTCTCTCTAACCTGTCTCTCTCTCTCTTTAACCTGTCTCTCTCTCTCTAATCTGTCTCTCTCACACAGCTGGGTTCTGGTTTAATGGAGCGCTAACCTGTCTCTCTCTCTCTAACCTGTCTCTCTCTCTCTCTAACCTGTCTCTCTCTCTCACAGCTGGGTTCTGGTTTAATGGGCGCTAACCTGTCTCTCTCTCTCTAACCTGTCTCTCTCTCTCTAACCTGTCTCTCTCACACAGCTGGGTTCTGGTCTAATGGAGCGCTAACCTGTCTCTCTCTCTAACCTGTCTCTCTCTCTCTAATCTGTCTCTCTCACACAGCTGGGTTCTGGTTTAATGGAGCGCTAACCTGTCTCTCTCTCTCTAACCTGTCTCTCTCTCTCTAACCTGTCTCTCTCACACAGCTGGGTTCTGGTCTAATGGAGCGCTAACCTGTCTCTCTCTCTCTCTAACCTGTCTCTCACACAGCTGGGTTCTGGTCTAATGGCGCTAACCTGTCTCTCTCTCTCTCTAACCTCTCTCTCTCTCTAACCTGTCTCTCTCTCTCTCTCTAACCTGTCTCTCTCACACAGCTGGGTTCTGGTCTAATGGAGCGCTAACCTGTCTCTCTCCTCTCTCTAACCTGTCTCTCTCTCTCTAACCTGTCTCTCTCTCTCTAATCTGTCTCTCTCACACAGCTGGGTTCTGGTCTAATGGCTCTCTCTAACCTGTCTCTCTCTCTCTAACCTGTCTCTCTCTCTAACCTGTCTCTCTCACACAGCTGGGTTCTGGTCTAATGGAGTGCTAACCTGTCTCTCTCTCTCTAACCTGTCTCTCTCTCTCTCTAACCTGTCTCTCTCTCTCTAACCTGTCTCTCTCTCTCTAACCTGTCTCTCTCTCTCTAACCTGTCTCTCTCTCACACAGCTGGGTTCTGGTCTAATGGAGTGCTAACCTGTCTCTCTCTCTCTCTAACCTGTCTCTCTCTCTCTAACCTGTCTCTCTCTCTCTAATCTGTCTCTCTCACACAGCTGGGTTCTGGTCTAATGGAGCGCTAACCTGTCTCTCTCTCTCTAACCTGTCTCTCTCTCTAACCTGTCTCTCTCACACAGCTGGGTTCTGGTCTAATGGAGCGCTAACCTGTCTCTCTCTCTCTAACCTGTCTCTCTCTCTCTAACCTGTCTCTCTCACACAGCTGGGTTCTGGTCTAATGGAGCGCTAACCTGTCTCTCTCTCTCTCTAACCTGTCTCTCTCTCTCTAACCTGTCTCTCTCTCTCTAACCTGTCTCTCTCACACAGCTGGGTTCTGGTCTAATGGAGGCGCTAACCTGTCTCTCTCTCTCTAACCTGTCTCTCTCTCTCTCTAACCTGTCTCTCTCACACAGCTGGGTTCTGGTCTAATGGAGTGCTAACCTGTCTCTCTCTCTCTAACCTGTCTCTCTCTCTCTCTAACCTGTCTCTCTCTCTCTAACCTGTCTCTCTCTCTCTAACCTGTCTCTCTCACACAGCTGGGTTCTGGTCTAATGGAGTGCTAACCTGTCTCTCTCTCTCTCTAACCTGTCTCTCTCTCTCTAACCTGTCTCTCTCTCTCTAATCTGTCTCTCTCACACAGCTGGGTTCTGGTCTAATGGAGCGCTAACCTGTCTCTCTCTCTAACCTGTCTCTCTCACACAGCTGGGTTCTGGTCTAATGGGTTCTGGTTTAATGGGCGCTAACCTGTCTCTCTCTCTCTAACCTGTCTCTCTCTCTCTAATCTGTCTCTCTCACACAGCTGGGTTCTGGTCTAATGGAGTGCTAACCTGTCTCTCTCTCTCTAACCTCTGGTCTAATGGAGCTAACCTGTCTCTCTCTCTCTCTAACCTGTCTCTCTCACACAGCTGGGTTCTGGTCTAATGCTAACCTGTCTCTCTCTAACCTGTCTCTCTCTCTAACCTGTCTCTCTCTCTAACCTGTCTCTCTCACACAGCTGGGTTCTGGTCTAATGGAGCGCTAACCTGTCTCTCTCTCTCTAACCTGTCTCTCTCTCTCTAACCTGTCTCTCTCACACAGCTGGGTTCTGGTCTAATGGAGCGCTAACCTGTCTCTCTCTCTCTAACCTGTCTCTCTCTAACCTGTCTCTCTCTCTCTAATCTGTCTCTCTCACACAGCTGGGTTCTGGTCTAATGGAGTGCTAACCTGTCTCTCTCTCTCTCTCTAACCTAACCTCTCTCTCTCTCTAACCTGTCTCTCTCTCTCTAATCTGTCTCTCTCACACAGCTGGGTTCTGGTCTAATGGAGCGCTAACCTGTCTCTCTCTCTCTAACCTGTCTCTCTCACACAGCTGGGTTCTGGTCTAATGGAGCGCTAACCTGTCTCTCTCTCTCTAACCTGTCTCTCTCTCTCTAATCTGTCTCTCTCACACAGCTGGGTTCTGGTCTAATGGAGTGCTAACCTGTCTCTCTCTCTCTAACCTGTCTCTCTCTCTCTAACCTGTCTCTCTCACACAGCTGGGTTCTGGTCTAATGGAGCGCTAACCTGTCTCTCTCTCTCTAACCTGTCTCTCTCACACAGCTGGGTTCTGGTCTAATGGAGCGCTAACCTGTCTCTCTCTCTAACCTGTCTCTCTCTCTCTAATCTGTCTCTCTCACACAGCTGGGTTCTGGTCTAATGGGCGCTAACCTTCTCTAACCTGTCTCTCTCTCTCTAACCTGTCTCTCTCTCTCTAACCTGTCTCTCTCTCTCTAACCTGTCTCTCTCACACAGCTGGGTTCTGGTCTAATGGAGCGCTAACCTGTCTCTCTCTCTCTAACCTGTCTCTCTCTCTCTAATCTGTCTCTCTCACACAGCTGGGTTCTGGTCTAATGGAGCGCTAACCTGTCTCTCTCTCTCTCTCTCTCTCTAACCTGTCTCTCTCTCTCTAACCTGTCTCTCTCTCTCTAACCTGTCTCTCTCACACAGCTGGGTTCTGGTCTAATGGAGCGCTAACCTGTCTCTCTCTCTCTCTCTCTCTAACCTGTCTCTCTCTCTCTAACCTGTCTCTCTCTAACCTGTCTCTCTCACACAGCTGGGTTCTGGTCTAATGGGCGCTAACCTGTCTCTCTCTCTCTCTCTCTAACCTGTCTCTCTCTCTCTAATCTGTTCTCTCACACAGCTGGGTTCTGGTTTAATGTCTCTCTCTAACCTGTCTCTAACCTGTCTCTCTCTCTCTAACCTGTCTCTCTCTCTCTCTAACCTGTCTCTCTCTCTCTAATCTGTCTCTCTCACACAGCTGGGTTCTGGTCTAATGGAGCGCTAACCTGTCTCTCTCTCTCTAACCTGTCTCTCTCTCTAACCTGTCTCTCTCACACAGCTGGGTTCTGGTCTAATGTCTCTCTCTCTCTAACCTGTCTCTCTCTCTCTCTAACCTGTCTCTCTCTCTCTCTCTACACAGCTGGGTTCTGG